>VZTO01009238.1:1082-15770 GCA_013400615.1 Syrrhaptes paradoxus | reverse complement strand
GAAGAGTGGTCAAAGCAAGAAGCACCTTTTCTCTCCCTATCATTTGGAAGAATTTAGTAAGAAAGAGCCACAGGGCTCTCTTAAAAATGGGTAAAGAAGACAAATTTCATAAAGCAGACACTACACGGGGGATCACGCACTTGTGCAAACATACAAACAAATTCATACCAAAACCTCAAAACAAACCCTGTGCAATCTTCCATGCAGTTTAGCTGCTATAATTCTGTGCTTACAAGCAGCCATTCAGCACATCATCGCTAACATCACTCTCAAGACAAACTCTAAGCTTTCCCTTGGTGCTACAATGTACTGGCTTCCTAACGTGGCAAAGTCTGTAAGACTGGAAGGCAATTACACAAATTATTTTAGTGGAACACAAGCCAAATCCAAAGCTTGACATGCAGAAAAGAGGGTGTGTGGGAGATCACAGGGGGGGACAAAGACTTAAAACCAGTGCATTAACTTAGTGAACTTTCTATCACTTACCCACATGTCCCTCTCTGTTTAAATGATTTTCTATTGAATTGCTCAGCAGTGACTCCCCATTACGGTCTGAATATGTATAGACACAGCAGGTGGTTTAAAAATAGCTGCAAGTGCTTCTGAAAAAATATGTGGAATGCATTAGGTTGTTTAGGGAGAATTTTAATGACACCTACAGCAATTTACAGTTGACAAATTTTTATGTTTCTGTGGTGCAGAAATACCCAAAATGAATTATCTTGTTTATCACTGGGAAAAGGACAGTAATGAAACGTGCTAATTTGGAAAGCAAAATTAAATTCCAGTCAAGGCAGTGTTCAAACAGGTGCCATCTGAATTACATTTGTTACAACTTGGAATAACATTCCCCAATATTAAAGGTAGAAAGGTATCACAGGCTTGTCCAAATAGACTTACGTAAGCTCTGCACAAGACTGCTGCTGCAAAAGCCCGGACACGTGCTTTCAACTGCCTGTGTTACATCTCAGTAGGCTTTGCCCATTATGTGGTAAAAGGAATTTTCTCCATGGGATATCAAGAAATAGCTGTATCACCAAACAAAAAAGCCACACATTCCCAAAACTAGATACTTCAAATATATGTCATAATAATAATGACCTCTTTCTAAAGTATATTTTATGGCATAAGCTAAAAAAAAATCCTCTAAACATAATTTATATTCTCACTGGAGTAGTAATGATGTTTTGGAATATTTCTGCATGTGCTTATGATGCTCCCATTTGCTAGCAGTAAATTATAAATACTCTACTATTTCACTTCTAAGCTCTTTGGTTAGGAGCTCATAGGTTTCATTTCAAGGAATTTTTGTATTAAACCATCTTACGAGACGGTGATGTGTCACTCTGTTGAGACATATTTATTGCTTTGGATCTGCAGTCCCTCCTGTGGCCACCAATCATCATTTCTAATTATCACTTCAAATCATAGCAAGTGTATCCCCTGCTATGCACAGAAGGCAGGTGGGTGAGTGGAAATCTATTATAAAAACAGGCCTCCAGGGAATGAGAATTACACTATGCTACTTTTCTTGGTTTCAAAAAGTAGTGTTAGTACAGCCCCTCTTCTAGAATAACTTAAAAGCTTCAAGGGCATCCCTATGCCATGACGAACCACCTACCAGCAAGTGGTGCTTGTTATAGCACAGAAAGAAGAAAGTATGTGTTTCAAAGTAGTAAAAAAGCAGAAGAGCACCAATTACTACAGGATGACATACATGACAGAGTGCCTCCAGGACAACACAGTTGTATATCTATAAAGTAATCCTGAGAAAATGTTGAGAGTATAACAGCTCACACAGCACCTTCTGAGCCTGAAATGAGGATCTCAGTATCTGAAGGACAGAGTAGAATTCACTGTTTGGCACAAGAGTGACATAGTTGATAAAGCTAAGCTAGGAAGCACAAGGTAACTCCAGTTAAGAAATAAGCAGAAGCTCCTTCGGTATCAGGGTGTATTGCTGTCTATGTTAATCCAGTTTATTAACTCTCATTTAGTACTGAGAGCAGGCTCTTCTGCTTCCTCCTGTGTGGCCCCTGGCCACATGAGGCAACTCTCAGTGTGTCTGGGAAGGTGTTTCAATATCTGCTTTCAACATCATCTTCAGCCTTGCCTAAAATCTGGTTTTCCAGGATGCTACAACTATTGTCCACCATGCTGAGAATGTATCTGTATTTCCCATTGGCTTTGCTTTTGCTATATGCTTATCATAATGTCTTAAAGAAAGGATTAAGCAGTTTTTATGTCCTATTCATACAGTTATGTGATATGTTGGGGGCCTGGTCCAAGACTGCTATTCCTATACACTAGTAGTAATCACAGTAAAACAGTCCTGAATGTGGAAGAATGGCCTATGACAAGGTCCAGGTAAGACGTGGCAATAAGAACGGCAGTAAAAGCCCCATTTAGATTGCCTCTCGGCTGCAATAGAGATTGAGACCAGGCAACATGATTTGCCTTTGCTAGTCAGCAGTTAAAAGAGAGTGCCTTCTGAAGGTGTCTCCTATTGCTCACCTGGATACATTAGCTTGACTAAGGAAGCTCTGCTGCTGTTTTTGAGCCCTCCGGGAACATGCATTTGAATACAGCACAGCTGGCTGGGATGGAGCACCTAGCTCCCTGCAGCAATATGTCTGGAAAGGTTTCTTATTTTTATAATGGTGAATAGTGCACAGAACTGAGGTGAATTAATCTTATATTGCTCTTATTTAATTTATTAAATCTTATATGAAGCCTCATCACAAAAATGCTAGAATTTTTTTTTTTACTGAAATGCTATAGTAGTGCAATAGAAGAAAAGCTGCATGATTCTTTTATGTAATCAAAGCAATTCCCCCACATGCATCAAAAAGGGGAAGTAACTCATTTCTCAGTAAAGACATAGGGGGACATATAAGCTGTTCCAGTTGTAGACATGATAGCAGCAATGCTACAGGTCAATAGTATGCTACATCTTCAACAAACAGTTACAAAACTGGACTTTTAATCTATAAGTTCTATACAAATAGAAGAGAGATGCAGATGTTGAGCAGGAAAAAATGAACGAATATGGCATTTTACTTTTTACAAGTCAGGGATGGAGACAGGATAAGAAAATCACGCTATTTCAATATTTCTTTGAAAATCCTAGTCCCAGTTCCTCCATCTTCTTTTAAGGACAGAATTAAAATACCAGGACTTTCTGAGGTGAGAAGGATAAAAAAAAGAGGCAAGAAAGTATGCTGCTTCACTGAGAGTTTCTACTGGACCCTGAAGGAAAAAATAACCAAAAAAAAAAATAAAATCCATGAATCTAATCTAGAAAGCAAACTGATCCATCCAAATGGATTTGGATAAGGGATAGACATGGTTCAGAGAGCAGATGCTCTTTGCACACTGTCTTTACCTGAGGATGTGACAGGCTCCCAAGACAGGCAGGTATCAAGGTAGAGACAAAATCATCAGTCTCTGACCTGTATCACATTAGAATACTAACTGTAGCAGCTAGAGTAAGGTTTGGGAAGTGTGGTGGTTAGTTAGAGGCTCTTCATTTTGAAAAGAGAAAATTCAGCTTTGGTGGGTAAAACAGATTTAAAGAAAGCTTGAAGAACGAAGTTCTCCCCCTGAGCACTGTGCACTCTTGGTGGGGACGAATTTTGTTCTCCCTCCAGCAACTTCCTTTGCCTCCTCAATCTGTGACAGACTCACATAGATCTCCCAGGAATTCTCTTTTCCTCCATAATCACTGAGGCTTGCCTGGATATCTGCTCCCTGCTATTTTGGGGTGTCTCCTGTTGTTTCCTGTGTGAGAAGCTCCCAGCTTGCTGTCTTTTTCCTATCCCTGCGCTCCCAATACCTCTGTTCCCAAATGAACACATGCTGATGCTCTCCCCAGAAAAAGAAAAACCCTCCTGTCACCGCTCTCCTCCCGTGGATGCATTTCTCCACCCTACATTCCCCAGATCACAATGTGCAAGAAACAACACAAGGCAGAGAGCATCCCTTTCAGCTGCTAATCTACGGTGTTAACAAATCATCCTGTTCCCACCCCAGAACAAGCAAATACAGCAGAAATACATCCAGTCCCAAGGGGTTACTGCGAAGAACCTTAAGAATGCTGGAACAAGGGACAAAGAACAAGAGAAAAGAGAAAAGAAGTCAGTGTCAGAGTGAAAAGCGAAGTGTGTTAAAGCTGATCAGCAGTCGTGAAGCCACCAGTGGTCTTTCCAAATTCTTTTCAAGCACAACTTAACATGCCGATCATACCTACTCTGAACGTGTGATGGAAAGAAATAAGTATCCCATTCATTTCAAGAAACATTTCTCCATTTTTACTGTAGGAAACTACCAGGACCTCCAAAGCATAAGACACGATCTTTGTTCTCATTATAACCAGTTTGTAGGTTTATTACTAAACAGACTTTTAATCAGAAAACACTGATCTTTCAAGACCATCATTTTTAATTGGAAAGCACCAGTTTCAATGAAATATGTATCAAGAAAAATTTTCAACACCAATAGAGTCTCATTAAAAACAGACTGAGGTTCAAAGTCATTATATAGAAGGCACAGAGAGAGCTTTGCAGATGAATATTTTAACCATGGCACTGCTGGCATTCATTTTTTAACAGTCTCTTCTTCATTCTTATGCTGATTCAGATAATCGTTGAAAACTAAAGAGGACAGGAAAGATGTGCTCTGTCCTGGTCTAATTAAACTTAAAACTTCTAATCTAAAATTTCTTTGTCTTTTCCTAGTTAAACTCCTGTCTTTGAAGCTTCCAGTAAGGCTCAAAAGCTTAAAAGCTGTAGTAGGAACCCCTGCGTTCTGATGACGTTCTTCAAACCTCACAGACTATAAGACATAAGAGTCCAACATAAATCACACGTTAAGTCACTCCACTGCCAGATGGAACCCATTTGTATAGTGCTTGGAAGACAAGGACCTTCATTTTATTTGAGCATTGCTGCTTATTAGTTACAGGTCATTCAGTCACAAGATGTTTCTAACACCTAACACAAACCAATTATGACAGCACATTCTGTGCAAGGATGAAAGCGTTACAGCCTGGCTGCTGAGTGGCAAGCACCGCTAACGGGGCTCTGATTAATATGCAATTCAGCCTGATTTGATTTGTGCATAGCAGAGCAGCCCTTGTTTCAACATGCTGAAAGTAGGATGCAGAATCTCCTGAGCAGTTCTTATTTTTGAAAACGACAGAAGTGCGCAGCGCTCCTGAAAGGGAGAACACAGACGGACTCTATTCTGTTTGATGTGCTGTCTTATGTCTGTTTTTACTGCATTTAAAAATTCCATTTCATTATGTTCATAAAAGCTGAATCTATCACACTGCTGAGTCTAACAGCTGTGTTGCATATAGATATTGATACCCACAGGCAAAACTCTTTTATGGGACATCTCGTGGGATCAGACAGAGAAGCTCCAAATGTTTCAACTAAGCACTAGTTGGGATGACAAATAAATATTTGAGACATACAGACATGTACTCAGACTTCTCACTTTTGATTTCTAAATAAATTCCATAAAATATGTAGGTATGCCTAGCATCAAATGCCATGTACCACACACACTGAAACTTATTATCTGCCTTTTACAGCAATACCGTCATCTGTTTAAGCAGACAACTTAATCTACGTCTGTATAGAACACTGAGTTTAATATTTATTACCCTCCTAACCCACATCTAAAGCAACCACAGCTGTTGATACCTACTGCACAAGAACTATTTGTGGGGGATGCCCAACCCAGCTAAAGCAGGAGCTGTCTAAAATTGCACACAAAGTTTTCTCTTTTGAGTTTTCAAGCCCAATTTTCTAGTTATGGAAACTCGTTTTCAAAATGGTGGCCCAACTTGTGAAGGTGCAACTTTTACTGCCAGAAAAGAGCAAAATATACGCTAAAGTATTGAGCTCTTCATCGCTGTTGACTCAGTGCATGGCCGAACTACAAAGCCAATCTGTAAAAGTATAAAATAATGCAAAATGTCACTGATTTTTTTTCCATATTAATCACAACTTTAAACACCTGTAAGGCATTTAAAAAGAGAAAATGAACACTCACAGACTCTAATTTAGAAAACTGTAAGTATAGATATGTTCATTTTACTTGAATATTTTTCTTTTTTTCTGATAGTTATTTAAGTAAATTTTATTAATTCAAATTTCCTAGGTGATTTTGGCCTAGACATTCAGTATTTCCATACTTCATCCTTCATCTTTCCCATATATGAAACTGGTGTGATAATAATGACTTTTGCTCTCAGAGGCACAGAAAGTTATTCTCACCATGGGGCAAGCACCCGGGAAATCTTGACTGCGAGGGTCCACAGACAGCAGAATGATTTGGAAGCGGTCACCAGTATTGAAAAGTAGTTGTGATTTCAGCTTAGCTGCTCTTTTTGTCCTTTTCTGTTAGTTTTAGTGGTTATTTCTTTCGTAATGGATTGCTGCAGCAAAGGACTGGAAATGAGTAATAAGAGTAATTTGCTGTTTTCATTGCAAGACAATACAAGTTATATTTTCAGTGTCTAACAGAGAGCACTGCAGGGAGAGCACACACTGAGATCTGGCCATAAGCGAATCCGAGGGAAGGTTAAAGGAAAATGCCAAGCTTGCAAGTAGCTCACTCATTCAAAAAGAGACAGGCAGAAATGTTCCAAACCTTGTGAGGGTGAGGGCAGGGGAAGGCGTGACTGCAGGCTCTGCAATTGCAGGGCCAGGGCAGCGAGGAGGTCACGGCGGGAGCAGAGGGGAGAATGACTGTACGCACAAGGCTAACAAGGTTGGATAAGTTCCCAGAAAGGGTCTGAACAACAGGGAGGATTTTCAATTAAGTGCTATTGCAGAACACTGGAAGTTGATGAAAGTGTCACTGTCCTGCCTCCTTCCCAGTAATCAAAAAGCCAGATTTCCTTTCTCAATCCAATCCCAATCTGGTTTCAACACACATTTTTAACCTGTGCAAACCTAGGTGGCATTTCAGCTGCCACATCCCCATCAGCTCAGTTACCACCGAAAGACAAATGTACTACCTGGCATCCCTGGGTGACCCAGTGACATTCAGAAAGCACAAACCCCACCAGGAGAGCACGGGATGCGCACTCTTTTGAATATCAACACGGTTACAGCTGCCGCCTATGGAAGCGCCCTATGGCTTTCAGGGGAAAGAATCAACGGGTCTGTCTTGGAGCCGGCTGGCATTGGCTCTGTCGAACACAGGGGAAGCTGCTAGCAGCTTCTCACATAAACCACCCCTGCAGCACCCTCCACAAAACCTCGCCATGCAAACACAATACATTGCCCCCCATTAGTGGCCAAATACCTACACATGTGTTATTTCTCATATTCCAGCTCAAGAACCCAAGTAACCCAAACTTCTGGTATTATTCACTCTACTCTCCTGTCGTTAACCTCTATCCTTGGGTTTTCCAAACCAGGAGCGGAATGAATTTGTGCTTTTTGCTGAGCTCACATCTAGGAATGAGCCACTTCACAAATCAAATGTTTTGGTGTGGTTGTAGGTGATGATGTGACAGCTATTTTGATTTTGCATAAAATTTTGCCTGTTGCAACCAAATACCTTTAAATAAACAGCTAACGACACAAGTATTGCTGATGAAAAGAATATGCACAACTTTAGCTCAATTAAAGTATTTTTACATTGTTATACATTGAAGATCAGTATCCATGAATAAGAAATAATGTACGTAGATGAAAGTCAAATGCTCTAATTCAGGTCCAGGCATCAGTTTAAAGCAAATTAGCAGTGTCTAATGTGATGAAACGCGTGCTACTTACAGCTAATGACTGGCTCTCTCCTTCACTTGAAATACCTCTATAATGTAGGGTCAGCGCAAAGAGTGGTCATGCAAGAGAGGTGAGCAGCATCTTATTACTAGCATCTACGGTTCTAGGTCATGGAAAGTGTTTCAAAGACATTTCTAGACTACTGTACGAGAGTCAGAACACCCTTTGGAAAATTCTGTGTTCAGTATAAATCTATCTTTAACTTATTTTCATACACTGTGAAACACTTCAAATTCCATTCTTGTATTAAACATTTTATAAAACTAGACAAATTTAACAGGTTAAAGATGTGGTCCATAAAAGCCTCTACATGAGCCAAACGTATATTTTGTTAATATCGTACTGAGCAGCTTAAATTGAGGTTATCTTGACGTAACATTAGAAGCCAAACCCTCAAAAAACAAACTGATTTTATACATTTACTAAATACTGCCAGGTAAAACAAGTACCAGTAAGTAAAACAAGTGCTGTGATCGTATCATTTTATGAATAACGTATATTTTTTTCTGTTCACAGGCTACATTTTTATTTCATTACGCAAGTGTAAATGCAACTTAAATGGTGTTAAAATACTTAAAAGGCTTAAAGTGTATGTGAAAACAGGAATTATGTAAAGTATCCCCTAGATGGAGCAAGTTAGCAAGAGCCATGCACATGCCGGCACGGGAGTTCAACTGCGCTGCCACACTCCGCTTCACAAACGGTTACTTCATAACCAAATTTTAACAAAGGACAATTATTTTGCAGTCCTTAAGCACATGATTGATCATATTCAGTGTTGGTCATCTAGAAAAATCCTCAGTACATTTGTGTGCCCAAAATGGGATACAGATTCTTCCTCAACAGGTCTACAATCTTTGCCTAAAATAAGCTCCACACCCATACGTATTTTTTTCCCTCCTTTTAGCATTGTAGAGCCTAACACAGCTACAAGAGAGTGTGAGGTTAGTTTCCCTACATGAAAGATCCAAGACGAATGAAGGTTCAAACAGAGGCTCAGGTATCACTTTCGGTTATAACATTTAAAAGTTCTGAGGACAGAATATCACTTTCAACGTCTATCAGGCTTAGCTCTAGGGAAAAAAATCATGGCTGCAAGGCAAGCAATTAGATTTATTTGTCAATTATAAAAATAGGTTTAGGACTCACCAGGGAATATCAATTCTCAATGCCCCATAAAGCTCTGCTAATAACTATAGATAGCCATAATTTTGACCTTTCTATTATTTAGACTTACTTTTCCTTCTGTTTATATGGCCTGATAAAATTAATGACGCTTTACCCTTTAAACTAAACTTCCCATGCTTAAAATGACTTCTAAAAATGATTTTGTCTCCTGTGTTTTGTTTGTTGTACAGACTGAAGTTAACAAGAAATCAAATGGCCCAGTTAAAATCAGGCCATGAAGAAAAGTTTTCTGGATGGTAAGAAGTATCTGGGACAGACCAAGAATTCTCTCTTTTAATGCAGTTAAATAAAATCCCTTCATAAGCATACCCATCTAACATTCTCTAAGAAGGAGGTTTATATGAAAAGCCTCATGAGAATTTACGAGGCTTATAAAGCATTTCTTCTCAACTTGCCTCTGTTTTTTTTCAAAAAATACTATAAATACAGCATACAGTCTCAGATGGCAAAAGGAGGGGATTTAAAATAGTAGCTGGGTGTTTTCATGAAATGGGTACTGTGTTCCAACCTCTCAGTTCAGGGAATGAGCATTTCTGATACCCTCATTAACAAAATGAAATAAGAAATGCATCAGTTTCCAAGGGGCAGAACATTTTCTGAAATGAAAGATATACTGAAGCACAGTAGCAAATATGAATCAGAATTTGAACTTCTGCAGAACTTAAAGCTCTCACTAAATTCTTCTGTTCCGTGTAAGAATTATTCATACTACATTGTCCAATATTTACACATTTCACTCTTTTGTTTCAGTCTTGTTTCACAAATCTGGAACACGACTAAAATTTGAGGTGCACGTGTGTCTTTTATACGGTAATAACCCCAATCTCACACCGCGCATTTGTTTGCGGAACTACCATCATCCTGAGTCAGGGCTTGTACAGCCCTGTGCAGCCAGATAAGTACATCCTGGGTATGGGATTTCACTATAGCTGGCTTAAGGGTTAGTTGTGTTGAACCCATTTTCTTGTTTTACCCATTTTCTTGTTTTACCTTAAACCACTTGGATGTGTTTTACATATTAACTTAATCTGACTGATCTAGTATATCTGAAGGAATACTCCTATGTAACTACTGCACGAACCCACCTGATTTCCAGTATTTGCACCGTTCACAAATACACTTGCAACAATCAAAACTGTTTCTTTTGTAAATATCGGGGCTTTTTGAACTTGAGCAGCAAGTATGAGGAGCAGAATACATACAGCATAAACATAATACAAATGTATAATTATACAAAATATTATCTGAAATCTGTGCATACTGACAAACAATAGGGATCACTATCACTGTGCATACTGTGTTTTAATTTAAGATCACCCAACCATAATGGCTCAAGTCTAGGAAGAAAATAAACCCATTTTGACAGCCAAAGTACATCGCAATCTAAGATTCACAGTTCAAGACCTCAGTCCTTCCCTGGGCAGAACAATCCTTTTATATATGTTCCATAGAAAATGACATTACAATCTTCCATATAAGAACAACTCTTCATCCACTCATACAGCTCCTCACAATAACCTGAGGATACAGAATTGACCGTTAATATATAATAAGGGACACTGAGACTGCTCCTACAGAGGTGGGGTCTCTATAAGGGTACACAGGTCAGGAGTGCTCCTGTCTGTGTGTCTGAGGCTGTAACATAACACAGTCATAGCCTCCATATGTTGCTTGCAAAGAAACTGGATACAAAGAAATAGTGACAAAAAAGAAGGTTATGGTCTGCCGGGGCCTGGATCCATCCAATTTAAAACCCTACGCTGTTTAACAAATTACCATTTTGTTGATGAAGCAAAGATTTGAAAGACTTCAGCTGGTAGTAAAATAAACACACTTTACTCATGAAAGTTGCCTTTAAACCTGTGATCTGTTATAAGTGTTCAGTATGGTTTTTTTTGGTAAACATCTTTCAAATCTTTTCTATTATTTCCTTATCTGCTAACACCTATGTAAAAGGAACAGGTCAAGTGAACTACAGGCTACGGAGTGGGGCATCTTCAGATGAAACACCTATTTGAACTTGCAAGAACTTATCATTTTGCATATCAAAAGCTGATTAGCTGAAAATGGATTTTCCTGTGATTAAAGGAGATATAATAAAATGTATTGCTGTCTTCCTCCTTCTATTAGCTCATTTGGTATCCTTCATATCCTTTGTATTTGTAATGCATGTCTTCAAGGAACATTTTCATGTAAATTACATTTTAAAAATATTACTTCCCCTCTGCTGATACCTGGAATATTGATAAGATCACTCTATTGCCATTTCCTCTTCATGAGATAGCTAAGATTAACCCACTGCAACCGAATCTGACATTCCGGTTGTCTAAAATGAGGTTCTTATATCTTTCCTTCATCAACTATGTGGGAAACAGTCTAATTTCAAAGATGTTGAGCACTCCCACCTCTTGGCAAAGTCAGTACTTTTGAAACTCTGACCGTGTTTATTTAAATTATTAAATACGGAGGGTAACATCTAATTTTACCCATTTGGATTGGAAATTTTGCCTCCAGTCTCTGATGTTCAGCATCCTGTTGCCACATGGCCTCACACAGGTGAGGTATATATATCCACTGTATCCATCAGTTTCATTTTGGGTTCACTTCATCTTTGCTAGGGTGGGAAAAATGACCGCTAAGCAAGGGCTTTACACTGGCCAGAGATTTTGTGTAGCTTCTGGAGGAACGTTTCTTTGGATTACTCTCAGCAGGCTTGGATGTTCCCACTGTGGTGATCAAACTACCAGCCCACTCTTACAACAATGACAATCAAAGGACTATCCAATGCTATTAAATAAACTAAGTCTATTCTAACACAAAAAAATGAATAATTAATTTTTTTTCAATAAATACATTAGAAACTTCCCACCACGGCTATCTTCTCTTGAAGCTTAAACTGTGAATGTCAATCCAAATCTTTGCAGGGTGTCTTAGAACTAGAAACTCTTGGAGGATAAAGAAATTATCCTCAACATTCAGCAATATTCTCTCTATCAATGAATAGGGTCAGCACACAGCAAAGCACTTGCCAAAAGTTTTCCGTTTCCCCTGAATCCCTCATTATGCCCCATACATTTTTAGAATCTTGAAACATTATTTATCTACTGGTTTTATGTGACTCAGGCAAATAGTGATTACAGGCACTAGCCTTACCAGATTTTTACTTTCTGATAGTATTACCATCACTTTTTTTTTTTTTTTCTTTTTTTTTTGTATTTTTTTTTTTTTTTANTTCACTTTTTTTTTTTTTCCCCACCATACTGGGAGCTGGTTTGCTGGTAACAAAAGGAGGTATGGAAAGAATTCCTTAATACAAGCCTCACAAACATTTATATTAAAAACTTATACTTAGATTTCAGAAAATCTTGCACCTTAATTTCAAAGTTTGAGAGTAAAATCAAAGTGTTTCTCAGTGTCCATTCGAGTGAGCAGATGCGAACAAGTATAGTAAGTCTATGAGCAAATTTGGAAACACGATTTTTGAGCTAACTGCCTGGAGCAATTTCTGAAGCAATTTTCTACAGTACAGAAGAAGCTTGGATGACTCACAAAATCTAAAACAATGTGGATAAAATAACATTTTAAACCCTTTCTTGTTTCTATTCTTCTGTCACGCTTATATATGTTCATTTGCATTTTTTTCCAAAAGACTCAATTTATATCTTTTAAAAGACTTTAAATCTCTGGTGCTATCTAGAAAGATGTAGGGAAGTTTGTGCTAACTTGAAATAGCACCTTATTATATGAACATCTGGATATTCAGAAATGAACTGTTCTTCACAAAAGTCATCAGGGTTCTTCAGAAATAGCATGGATGCTTTACACCTGTTTACTTTTCCATTACATCCGCTGATATTCCCCACACATCTGAAGAACACTGCTGTATACTGATCAATTTAAACAGTACATCCCTTAAAAGATTTACTTTAATAGGTCTTGTAAAATATATAATCCTTTTTGATTTCTTGTTCCATGTTTTTTAAACCTTAAACACAAAGCATAAAAATTCAAAACTAAGTCTTTTTAATTCCACACTGTAAAAACTGTCCATTTACTTCAAAATACATCTCCAAGTCTAGGAAACTATTTTTTTTTCCTAGCACATTGTTCATGAAGGGCTATTTTTTGTTAAAGCACACACATGGAAGTTGTTGGTTCTTCTTCTGTTCTACTTCAAAGAGTACCTGTGAACATTCATGTTTCATTCCATTATTCATTAATTCAATAAGAACAACTGAACTAGCCAAAATTCTAACTCAGATTATTTTTTGCTCTTCATTTTATTCTACAAATCCCCCTATCCCTGTTTCTTTTGTCCGACTGTTTTTCCCAGTTTTGCTCTGATGTATTCCAGGGCTGTAGGTTCACCTATGTTTTATTATCACAGTAGTGCATTTCTAACTCCTCTTGGTTCTTTCATATTTTTTCTTTAACCTCATTGATGATGAAAACTTTTAAATATATATTATTTTTTAAATATATGTTGTTCATTGAAAAGGATAAATTAATCAGAAGGTGAGAGCCACCAAAAGATATTATTTATCAGACTAGAACTCTGAAAAAAAGGTAAAATAAACAGAAGCAGATGAGAAAATAGCTTTAAGATAAATAGTTCAAAGCCAATCTTTTTTATTCTGTCATCATCCATTCGGTTATTATTTCAAGACATAAATTTCTAATGTATCAGCTACCACAACATTCTGCTGCTGAACACACAAGGATTAGCAGAGGAATAAATCAGTGTGCCACTAGTGCAGGAGTCTCTGGTCCTCCCAAGGAGACAATTACACATATGAAAGATTGTTTCCCGAGATGGATTACCCAGGAAAAGGCAGGTGTGCAGACAGGCCATTTGAGGTTTTCCCTACTGGGGGAAAGGACCGAACAGAGATAAATCTTAGTTGTGCTATTCTTGGTCAGTCTCTGCCAACATCAGCACGCTATTTGGTGTAGAGTTTTGGAAAAGAAATGCAGAAATGGGAAGTTCTGCATTAGCTAGGTCCCAGCCTTGCAACTTGAGAGGAGTATTCAACAATAACAACAAAATGGGACAGGAACAGTAACAGTGCTCAGCTTAATTCATGTTACTTAAGAATCAGATGGATGCAGACAGTATCAAAGAAGTAAGTGTTCATGAATCTTTTACAAGTAGACAAAAGCAAAGCCATGAATTATGCGACTGGTTGAGGCTCTTTGGAGATGAAGCATTGTCTTCTGTCTGGTAGGGATGCTGTTACTCTTTTCTGCCATGACAGAGGTTGCTATTAGATAATATAATACACGTACCACAGAAATAAAATCTTTGTGTTCTTCAGAGTTTCACCTGTACACTGAGCTGAAAGCCAAAAGGAAGAAGAAAATCCTAGAATTATTTTCAAGTGAATTCATATGACTGAGATTTTGAATACACATAACTGTACCTCTCCAGATGTTTGCACAATAGTAAAAAAGCCACACAGCACTATTCCAGGGAGAGGAAATGATCATGCAAAACAGAATTTGTCCTGGCGTCTTTTTTCTCCTCAAATATTCCATGCTGCTTTTTTGGCAGTAGTTGATGACAGCAGTCACTTACCCCTCACGTCTGCAAGGAGAAAGCTCAGACCATTTTTAAGCATAGTCCGGCTCGCCATGTATCAGTGCAGAGAAACAAGCATTTGTAAAGGACTATTCAATATGCCTAAGGCCCAGCCTG
>VZTO01009235.1:5236-17201 GCA_013400615.1 Syrrhaptes paradoxus | reverse complement strand
TCAAAAGATGGATTTATGATTTGAAAGTGACTGTAGTCTAAATACGAGATTTAGACTATCTAAAAACTTAGAAACTTCACCTTTGCCAGCATTTTCTTGGAGGAAAACACCAGCAGAGCTTTGAGGCCAACGTGTTCAGCCTCTGATTCCCTAATTTTCTTTTCCAATTCTTTTCCCCTTACACTCAAATAAAATCTTCTGAAGAAAAACAAAACAAAACAAACCCCACAAAAACAAAAACTAAAGAATAAGAACATTTTCCTTGTAAGATTTCCTAAAAATTCCCTTTTTTTTTTTTCACATTTCTATTCAGATGGAAAGGCACTCTAGAATAGTTATAATGGAAAAAAATATTTGTTGTTTGAAGCTGACAAGGTTCTCATGCAGAGACAGTTTTCTGAGAAAAGACTTTGGTGCTTACAACTGACTCTATATACTCTAGATGCCAATACTTTATTTTTCAAGTAGAAATACCGTTTTCTACTTCTCCATTTCAAACAGTAGTGCACCAAGACGTGTGTTTCCAGACTGGCTTTGAAAAGGGGCCAGATCTGCTGGGAAGATGCTGTCTTTGCAACTTTGTCAGAGAGGGACTGAGGAGAAGCACGGTGGAAAGCAAGAAGCACGTATCAGTACACACAAAATAATACGTTAGAGCAGGTACCTCTGTAGCAACTTCAAAGGCAAAGAATTATTTTTAAAAGGTTACTTGCCTTTGGGGAGCCTTGTTAGGAACATTTGCCAAATGGAAATGGGCAGTTGAACCATGCCCAAGCGCAGCAATGGAGAGAGCTATTGCATCTGTCGGCAGTTTCATTCTTGCAATGGCCAGATGCCCAAGTGAAGCGTCACGCAGGGACATAATTCTCGTAGCAACGTTGTCACTTAGTATTGCAGAGTGACCAGTGGTCTCATAAAGACAGGCAAAAGGGCTGGCTTTTAGAAAGGCTGTTGATTCTGCCAGCAGCCATTTCTTCATGGCACTGCATAAAATGTTAATGCCATGACATTTGGTGAAGGCTTAAATCATCCTAATGAAACAGAAACAGTTCCCGAACTAATTCATCCCAGCATGTTCCACTGCAGGTCTTTTATCAGTGGTTTTAGGATAATGAAAGTATAACAAGAAAAAATAATTTTAGTGAGAAGTAACCATATGCAGTTTCATCTGTTTAAGAACTTGCATAGTCTCCATCACACAGTATCTCAGCTCAGCCCCAGTATTAAAAACATAAACTAATTGCATTTCTTTTACAGGTCTTGTTTAGTTTAGCGGGTAGGTGAAATATTTCAGAATTAGTTCAGTGGGGGGAGAGTCAATGATAACAGGATTATACCTAACTACTCAGACAGCTCCTCAAACCACTCAAAAACTACAGTGGGCTGGAAAAGGACATTTTGGCATGATTTTAGATAGCTTTAATTTCATGCACTGTATGATGACACAGAAGCCAGTGCACCTGGGTAAATAAAGGAACAAAGCCCAAAAGAGGAAGAGCTAACAAGGTGCAGTATTTCTCAATCTATCTGAACTTGTACAAAATTTCTGGGAAACGAATACACTCACACAGGCATGTTAAACTGGATGCCTTTCTGCTACTGCTTCAACCAAGTGTAAGGTAATAGAAATCCTTAAATTATGCATAAAAAGATGTACTTGAAGTTATCCTTTTGAGTAAGTAAGAGATGAAGAAACCCCTGCTCCAAGATATTTAATGAAAATTTTTTTTTATTATTGGTAAGGTTTCTATGTTTCCTGTTTTTTCCTTTTCTATGTGAAAATACACTGCAGAAAGTCTTCAGGGCACTTCTGAGATAAATATGTGGAAAATCCTATTTAAAATGTCACTATTTATCAAATAACAGCAACTGCTACAACAAAGGTTTTCACCAAAGTCTTTGGTATAAGAAGTTCTTAATTGAAAATCATAAAAATCTGCATACTGAGAATAGATTAAGGCCCCTCAAAAACAAGATCATCACAGTTTTACTCCCTCTACAAACCTCTTGGTGAGTCTGCATACTTCCTATCTGTGAATCTCAATGTCAAATAAAATGCACCAAGAAAAGCCAGCAGTCCATAAATATGTGTGTATATATCTTCATAAATGGGAGACACGAGGCTAGTTTTACGCACGTGTGTGTGTGTATACACAAATTTATATATGCATGTATGTATAAATATTCATATATATATATATGCATATAAAAGACCGTGTGTGTAGCTAAAGTTACTTATACATATTGCCTTATGTCAAATCTTAACAGAAAGTTGCTATAAGGTCTGGGAGGTATGAGGAAATGTCCACACGATCACTTTATAGACTCTCAGAGGTGAATGTTTAACGGAACTGTCCCAGGAACCTACCATTTAAGTTATAGGAAGAGAAGTCACTGGGCTACAGCTAGAGACAAAGGTGAATGTGACATATTAAATCCTTGACCACATCATGCCATTACACCCTTCAGTGGCCACTAGTTTCTGTTGGTGCCACTACTGCTGTAGGCATTGCCTTCACGGGAAGGGATTCTTTCTACACTAAACATGGACTCAGTTAAATGGATTGCTGTGGAAACAGATGCTTTAACTCCCAGAATGCTGAAATTCATCTTTCTAGAACAAGTGGATGTAAGGCAAGCACATCAGTAATACCAGTGACCTGTCCCTGAGAGGAGCCCTACGGGCTCTCTGCTGAAGAGGTCAGTGGCATCACCTCAGGCATGCCATGAAGAGAGGGGCAGAGTCAGTAAAGGAAATGGAGAGAGAAAGCAGACCACACTGCTGCATTTAAGTCTGTTTGAACTGACAATCCACACCTGAAAATCTGAATCTCTCTTTTTCATTCTGCCAGGCACGTTTCTGAAAAAAACATGGGTATATCTCCATCCTCCCATAGCTTCCATTGTTGATGTCCCTCTCACTTACCATTGGCAAACCCTAAATCTGACTTAGAAGACAAGATCTTTAATCTTGGACAAAGCAAAGCACCATTTTTTGATCTAAGACTTAGAGTGGAAGAATTAAGTTAAATCCCTGCCTGCCCTGACCTAGCTCCTAAATCTTGCAAATTGCAAATGTTACCCCTTGATTTACTTCCACAACGTTTCTCAGAAAACAGATTATTTTATTTCTACAAGCTTAATGTCCACCAACTTCACCCTTGGCATCTCTCAAGAGACTTTTTAGACTGACTTACACTGAAGGGGCATGCTGAACTCCTGAACAATGCTGGTATTACATCTGTGAAAGATTTAGTAGAGTGATGAACTATGAAGCAAACCCTTATCCTCACCCACTGTCTAAGTGAGAATCCATACCGTTTCTCACAACTCTACAAGATTTCTGTACCTAAGAAGTGATGCTCTTCCAAGTTTTAACATCTTGTTTTAATTTGCATGAGGATCACTGCAACCCCACAGCCACATAAGAATTTCAAAGGGTTTTGCAGAGTAACTGAAAAGAGAGCAAATGCCTGTATTTGCGGAAAGGCATTAAAGTCATCACTCAGGGAATCCATAGACCAGCCATTGCAGGTCTGGAGTAAAGGGCTTACTGTTTGCATGAATGTACCACTTGATGCATGCCTACATTCATGCAGCAGCTACTAATGCCACAAGGCTCTGGCCATGAGGGAGCCCTGTGGAGATAAACAGCAGCTATCTGGACATTATTCATGCTCATGCCATCAAGTTTTCCATTTCTGACAGCACACTGCCAAGTGAGTTTTGGGAAACCTGAGGCTGTGAGTACCTCCTTCTCAAGGGTCTCTAAGGCAACACCTCACTCAAGAAGTGAGGTGTTTATAGGCATGGAAGTCGGACAATTTAGATTTAGCACACTTCAGATGGATGCATCAGGTCAGTCAAATTAAGCCTTGTGCAAATAAGAGAGCATGCAGGCTGCAACTTCCCTTCTGAAGCAGCAGTTCTAAATGCAGATAGGTGCTGTTAACACATTGATTTGCAACAGAACAAAGTGTCTAGACAAGTGGATAAATCATGATAGCTTTTGCACAGGAAACAAGATTCTATTGTCTTTTTTTTTTTTAAAAAAAATCATTCCTATACACCATAAACCACAGCCAGTTTAACCTGAGGGCACACATTTGTGTTGACATGAGAGTGCCAATGCCTCTGAAGAAACCTGAGGGATCAAACCAGGGACAGGATGGTACTGGGGAAACCCTCTTCCTGCAGCTTTGTGGGAAGCCTCACTCTTAGCCTTGTGGCAGCTTCTCCAAGCCCTGGTTTGGCACTCCCTCCTGACTTGGCAAAGCTGTTCAGTACCAGCCTGTAAGTGTCTTAATCCCATGTGATTCAAGATGGAGTTAGGCAATGCAAAACTGAATTCTTCTAGCAGAGTCCACAGCTGCCTATGGCGCTCTCTGCCCTGCACACAGAGGATGTTAGCTTGCTCAAGTCAGGGAATTTTAACAAGACAACCTTAATTTCTGACCCTCCAATCATCTTATCCTAGGAAACAACTCCCTTGGGATTCACAGTGAGGAAATATTCTTCTAAAGACTGGCGTTACGTCTCCTTCCGTATTTTTTTAGCAAACAGTTACAAAGCATCACTCTTTAAAAAGCAATACATAATAATAATAATAAACATCATGAAAATAATCACAGTTGGAGGGGGGAAGTAACAGAGACGCTATATCCTAGTTGCTAGATGATGAAGAGAGGTTAAGAAGGTTATCTAGATAAAGAATGAACAAAAAATCTTCTAATTACAACTTTTCTATGCTTTCGATATTGGAGATGGATCCCTATTACCAACAATCTTTGCTTGCAGAAGAAGTAGATGAAGTAACACCTGGCAAAAGAGAATTTTTCATGTTCACACATAAAACTTGGGTTGAACTGTGAACAATCAAATGCCAGAGTGACTTCCATGTGTGGGTGCTGGAACAGGTTGCCCTTTCAGCAGAATTCAGTCACTGCCAGTCACATTTCAGTGTTGCCCAACATTCAAGACACAGAAATGCTTCTAGGACAGCTATCCTTATCTTGGTGGCAGAAAGTGAAGTGAATACAATCAAGATGAATGAAGTTGAAAATGAAATTAATCAATCAGAGGCTGGGTCTTCTCATCACTCAGGAGACTGCTCGGTACCCGCTGTGTACCTGCAGGGCATACAGAAAGCATGGACACACTGCACCCGCACAGTACTTCTGACACATCACACAGTGCAACATGTAAGAAAAGTTGCCTTAACTCTCAACATTTCTTCTGCTAGAGGCAGCCCCTTACTGAAACCCAGATTTGTGCCCATAACAGTCAGGAATCTGAGAGTTCTCCTACCCAAAGTCTTCATTCTTTCTGTTACACAACTGGGGGGGGGAGGAAGAGGGTAAGGAGGGAGGGAATAAAAAGCAGGAGGTGAAAGAAGGGGCTATGTATCAAGCTTGGGGATGCCTTAGATCTAAATTTGTGGTTTGTCCTATTTTAGTAGTTTTCCAACACTGTTTTTTCAGTCCGAAGTCTCCAGTGAGTCAACAATAAATGCAGAAAGTATTTTAAAGCTCCTGAAGCCTTCCTCTTTCTGTTTTAATTTTGTAGGCTGGGACATAACTGCCCATAAATAATGACATGTGACATATCCAAGAATAGCTGCCAGCTCCTGCAGCAGACCTCTACTGAACTAAAATAATGAATAATGCCAAGTAATAAAACCAAAACAACCACAGGTTGTATCTAAACTGCAGAATCCAGAAGTGCAGCCCAGCTCCTGGGTGGGGTGCACTTGTGACCGTTTCAAGCTATTTTGGGTTGCAAAGCCTCCTTCCTCTGCATCAGCACAAATGCTGATTCAGGTAGGAAAGAAATCCATCTCTGCTTTCACTGGAGTGATGCCTGCAGGACTAGGGAATGGGACCTCAGTTGCTCCATAGAAGCAAATTGCTGTGCAGGTGCAACATAACCTCTTTCGGTTAGAAAGCACTTGCAAGTGTGTGACATACCTGTTGTGTACTGACTGTTCTGTCTATGCATGGCATTTGTAAATAAACTTGGGAACACATTTGCAAAGGAAAGTTTCTGAAATTCCATTTGGGCCCCTTGCAGAGACAGGATGTAGG
Source organism: Syrrhaptes paradoxus (assembly GCA_013400615.1). NCBI lineage: Eukaryota > Metazoa > Chordata > Aves > Pterocliformes > Pteroclidae > Syrrhaptes > Syrrhaptes paradoxus. Next base: position 11,118 of record VZTO01009235.1, on the reverse strand, counting down.
GCTCACACCAATGCAAAATATTAGATCAATTATCTCAAATCAGAAAGGACTTCCCATTACAACTGAACATTACAAAATGTTCATTTCAACAAAAGCACAGTTGTTTGTATGAGACGGTTGGAAAGTACAGGTTTCTCTAACACTGTTCAGATCAGCTGCTATTTTTTACCTCAGTCATGGGAGTCATTTAATTGGAAAAGTCACTACCGACAGGAATAGCTGCTGAACTGCCATGTCTTCTGCTGGATCTTCATGCATGATGGATCTTCATGCATTTCATCAGCTAGAAACGAAAATAACAATTGTATCCAGAACCTCAAGTCTCAATCAACTTGAAGTCCAGACAGGAGTCTTGCTACACTGAATTCTTCTAGATTTCAGAAGAAGGGTCAGTCTGACTCCTGGCCCAGGCAGAAACTTAAAAAAGAACAAAGTCACCTTAGCTAAAAACGAGTACACTGCTTCAGAGCTGGCACTCCCAGCACCCTGGGAGATGCATAGCACTAACTCTCTTCAGGAAAGCTGAATGGTTAAGAAGGTCCAACATCCTTCCTGCTGGCTGGATATGGACATAAACTGATAGAGGTATAACCGGGTCAACTTCAGCCCTCCTCTAGTAGGGAAAAAGGGGTGTTGGTAGCAATCAGCTTAAGTGAAAGTCGAAGAAAACGCTAACTTTAAATACATATCTCCACCTAGGAAAGCTGAAGGGAAGCACAAGACCACAAAAAGATCTGTCCTCCTTAGACTTGCATAAAAGATGGTATTGCAGGTTTTGTAAATTCGAGGTAATTCTTGCAATCAAAGGCTTTTTAAGACACCTGAGCTTCACAAAAAGAAAAAAAAAAGCCAATACATCAAACTCTTCTCTGGTTTAATGTTTCTAACAATAGTAAGTACATAAAACAATACTTTTTTTTTAGAAAACAACAGTAAGTCTAATTAAATTAATATTTAATTAATTAACTCCCATGTAATTGTTGTGTAACTGACAGCAGAATTATCTGTTCTTTGAAATGAAGACAAACAAGCAAAATATTTAATTTTGTCATGCACTATCAAGTCAATGCCATCAAAAACCTCTGGTACCTCAGAGCCCACTGAAACTCCTCACATTCGTGGAACACAACAAGCAGTGTATTTTCAAGTTCGAATAAGTTGCAGGCTAAGTTTGCACCGTGCCTATGTCTCAAAGAAGGTAAAGGCAGTTCAGAACATCGACTAATTGCAAGGCAAAAACAGTGTCAAATGAAGAACTTGGCAACCAAGATTGATTTACAAGTACATCACAGGCTTAAGAAGGGACAACAGCAGGAACTAACAGTCCACTGGCACATTCTGTCTGGGCAACATTAATGTCACCCAGCTAAAACCTTGCCCTGGAGGGAAAAGGGGCCCAAGAAAACTGGTTAATATTCAAGGATCACTTCCTTCAAGCTCAGGAGCGATGCATCCCAACAAAGAGGAAGTCAGGCAAAAATGCCAGGAGGCCTGCATGGACGAACAAGGAACTCCTGGACAAACTTAAACACAAAAGGAAGCCTACAGAGCATGGAAACAAGGACAGGGAGCCTGAGGGGAATACAGAGAGGCTGTTGGAGCAGCCAGAGATCAGGTTAGGAAAGCTTGATAGAATTAAATCTGGCCAGGGACATCAAGTGAAATAAGAACTTCTATAGGCATATCTGTCACAAAAGGAAGACTAGGGAAAATGTGGACCTTCTCAAGAAGGAAACGGGAGACCTTGTTAGCCAGGATATGAAGAAAGCTGAGGTATTCTGTGACCTTTTTTTGCCTCAGTCTTCACTGACAAGTGTTCAAGCGACACTACTCAAATCACAGAATGCAAAGGCGGGGACTGGGAGAATGAAGAATTGTCCACAGTAGGAGAAGAGCTGGTGCAAGAACACCTAAGGAACCTGAAGGTGCACAAGTCCATTGGACCTGATAAGATATATCCATGGGTCCTGAGGACACTGGCAGATGAAGTTGCCTAGGCACTATCCATACTTGAGAAGTCATGGCAGTCTAGGGAAGTTCCTGCTGACTGGAAAGGGAAACATCACAATCCCCATTTTCAAAAAAAGAGAAAAGGAAGACCTGGGGAACTACAGGCTGGTCAGTCTCACCTCTGTGCCCGGCAGGATCATGAAGCAGATGCTCCTGGAAACTCTGCTGTCACATGGATAATGAGGAGGTGACTGGTGACAGCCAACATGGCTTCACCAAGGGTAAATCATGCCTGACAAATTTGGTGGCCTTCTATGATGGGGTCGCAGTGTTGGTGGATAAAGGAAGAGCAACTGATGTTGTCTACCTGGACTTGTGCAAAATCTGTTCTTTATGACATCCTTGTCTCTAAATTGGAGAGACATGGATTTGAGGCAAGGACCGCTCAGTGGATAAGGAACTGTCTGGATGGTTGCATTCAAAGAGTTGTTGTCAATGCCTCAGTGTCCAAGTGGAGACTGGTGGCCTCCCACATGGGTTGGTATTGGGACCGGCGCTGTTCAACATCTTTGTTGGGGACATGGACAGTGGGACTGAGTGCACCCTCAGCAAGTTTGCCAAGCACACCAAGCTGCGTAGTGTAGCGACACTCTGGAGGGAAGGGATGCCATCCAGAGGGAATTAGGCAGGCTTGAGAGGTTAGCCCATGCCAACCTCAGGAAGTTCAACAAGGCCAAGTGCAAGGTCATGCACGTGAGTCAAGGCAATCCCAAGCACAAATACAGGCTGGGAGGAGAATGGATTGAGAGCAGCTCTGAGGAGAAGAGCTTGGGGGTGTTGGTTGACAAGAAGCTGAACATGAGCCAGCAGTGTGCACTTGCAGCTGAAAAAGCCAACTGTGTCCTGGGCTGCATCACCAGCAGTGTGACCAGCATGTCAAGGGAGGGGATTCTCTCCCTCTGCTTTGCTCTTGTGAGACCTCTCTGCAGTGTTGCTTCCAGCTCTGGGATTCTCAGCACAGGAAGGACATGGACCTGTTGGAGTGAATCCAGAGGAGGCCACGAAGGTGGTCAGAGGCAAGAGCACCCTCCCGTATGAGGACAGGCTGAGAAAGTCGGGGTTGTTCAGGCTGGAGAAGACAAGACTTCAGGGAGACCTTCTTGCTGCCTTTGAATACTTAAAGGGGGACAATTAGTAAGATCACAGAATCACAGAATCACAGAATGTTAGAGATTGGAAAGGACCTCGAAAGATCATCTAGTCCAATCCCCTGGCGGAGCAGGAACACCTAGATCAGATCGCACAGGAACGCATCCAGGAGGGCTTTGAATGTCTCCAGAGAAGGAGACTCCACGGCCTCTCTGGGCAGCCTGTTCCANAGACTGATGTGGACAGACTTCTTGTCAGGGCCTGTTGTGGTAGGACAAGGGGTAATGGTTTTAAACTAAATGAGTGTAGATTTATCTTGGATATAAGGAAGAAATTTTTCATTATGAGAGTGGTGAAACACTGGCACAGGTTGCCCAGAGAGGTGGTAGGTACCTTATCCCTCCAAGTGTTCAAGGTCAGGTTGGACAGGGCTCTGAGCAACCTGACCTAGCTGAAGATGTTCCTGATCATTGCAGGAGGGGTTGGAACGAGATGACATTTAAAGGTCCCTTCCAACCGAAACTATTGTATGATTCAGTGACAGTCTACCTTGACTTGGGAGACTTATCACCAGCAGTATCTTTAAAATGTCATTAATACAGTGCTATTTGGATGCTAAGGCTCTTCTTTAATTGACTTGTTGTCTATGACCTTTAACTGTTTTTTTAAATCCTGAGTTGCATATCATTACCAAAATACAGAAGTAAATGGAGGGGAAACCATAACAGAAAACTTAAGAAGGGCTTGGGGAAGAGATTAACAACATGCACATGAATTTGACAGTTCTTAAAACTTCCACTGGAAAGACAGCTGAGACATTTTGTTTGTTGCGGGCTACTAATACTGTTGCTATTGCAGCTGGACTCAAAAACTGCTGAAAACTATTGAGGGTTTTGAGAAGCCACCGTAAGTATTTTTTGTTCAAAGACAATCCTACTTAATTTATTCTCAAGAATGAAATAAGTAGAGTGGGCTCACTTGAGTGCTATGCAATTTGGCCTTTTAACTATGTGCTTGGAGAAAGGTACTGCTTTGAAAATAGGCAGTGTTAACACCAAATTGGCCCTTTTTCCCTGTGTGGAACATGTCTGAGTCCCAATAACATACTGAAGTAAAGGTAACGATATTTTTTGACCCAAAGAGTGTGCATCCCTGATGCATTTTGCTCAGCATACAGGGAAATACTACTACAGTTTCCTCTCCTGTACATTTTCCACGGCAGGGAGAAGCTTTCATTTAGCAGTCAGAGCAGGGGTGTTTGCATTTCATTCTCAGCACTGTTACTGACTCATTAATAAGTTGGTTCCACATCATGCACATATCTCTGTTACAAAGGGTGAGTATTTTCATCTTCTATAAAATGTTAAGAAATACAAAATTATACTGAGCTACATTAGAATTCTATACATCTCACTTTAAAATTAATCTTATCATTGACTTCAGAGAATTTTTGAAGTAATCAGAGTAGGTTTTATCACAGTCTTCAGAAGATATGGAAACAGAAATTCCTAGGTTTTACCGCTAGGACATCAAGAAAATACGAAAGACAGCATGAATCAGCTACGCAAAATTGGACGGTGAAGTAAGTAAGGTTTAAATTTTTGACTGACAAGTTTCAGAAACTGCAGGATGGCTTACTGAAGAGAAGTAATTTTATCTACTATAACTAGAGGAGCTTTCATTTTCTTGCTAGAAGAACCTACGTACTTCTAGAGTGCGTTACTGAAGTTCAAGAATCCTGTTCCTTAATATGTATGTATTCTGCAAATCAAAACTTCGGAGAAGAATAAAAATAGCCAGCCTTCATGAGTGAAGCTAGAACAACACAGTAATGCACCTTAATACACCATGACATTTCCGATTACTTTTTTCCAAAAATTCCCAAGGAATTTACCCACTTCCACCAACAGAAAAGAATAAGTATTCTAGATATCCTCCTCTGAGTTTCTTTTATCTTCCTCAGGAGAATTCCACATCAGCTATTAATTTTTGCCCGCAACATAAATATTTGGTAGTTTTTAATAAATTATTGCTTTAATTTACATATTGTTTTTAGAATACTCCTCTATACTGCTCTCTCATTTCTTTTAGAGTCAAAACAATTGGGAGGGAGGGAACACATTTATACTCTGTAGGCACGTATGCCTCTATACTAATATTTCCTTATAAATGTAACATGATTTATACAAGAGTGATAATCTTATACATTCTAGGTCAATTACAGTAGAATGTCAGAAAATGGTATACAAGTCTTTTCTGTGAACAAGTTCACACACAAGACTCACACAAATGCCACATGAAAAGCTTGTCTAAAGAGCCTTTCTGTAATCTGAAAATAGCTTAGCACTTATTATCCCTGTTCACAGACAACACTCAGATCCGAGAAAAAAAATCCCCAATACATGCTTAGAGACAAGTCTTTCATTTTGTATGAGGTTTAGAAATATATTTGGGGAACAAAACTTGAATGAAAATCTTGCACAGCTCTTGACGTAAGTGAACCAGCTTTAATAAAATGCTATAGTGAACACAACACCTTGTGGTGCCAAAATCTTGACTTGAAAGGGCTAAAAATGTCAACTTCTTTTTCCTTCACAGAATCACAGAATCACAGAATGTTAGGGATTGGAAGGGACCTCGAAAGATCATCTAGTCCAATCCCCCTGCCGGAGCAGGAACACCTAGATCAGATCACACAGGAACGCATCCAGGCGGGCTTTGAATGTCTCCAGAGAAGGAGACTCCACCACCTCTCTGGGCAGCCTGTTCCAGTGCTCTGTCAC
>VZTO01009231.1:0-16955 GCA_013400615.1 Syrrhaptes paradoxus | reverse complement strand
CAGTAGTTAAAATAGTTCTAAGAAGTTGTCTTTGTCTCTTCTTATGTGTTTGAAATATAGAAATATAATCAGGAAAGCATCAGTAGAAGGTGATAAAGTTTCTTCTCTCGCCTGTTCAGTTTTGCTTTAGTAAATGCATAATGAATCAGGATGTTAAACCTGTGTTATATTTTCAGGGGTCATTCAGGCCTTGGGTAAACAAAATCAAGTTCTGTGACCTTGATTCTGTAGTTGCAAAGTGTTTGAATGTGTGTTGTGCATGAGCTAGATTTGTGTGCTCAGACAGTTCAGAAGGTGTCCTTTGGAAGATGAGCAAACCTTATGAATTACAATTAAAATTATAATGGGGAGGGGTTTTTTCCCCTTTTTTTTTTGTCAAAAATCATTTAGATGCTACAGAAGTCTTAGCTGTCTTAGCTTCTCATTCTTATTGAACAACTCACTTCTGTTCACAGTCAGGACTCTTCCTTTCTGACAGTTCTATTTCAGAGCTGTCTGCCAGAAATGAAAAGTCAATGGAGAACAGGCACTTAAGGTTCCCATTTTTGGCGATGCCAGAGATACTGGAGGTACTGTAGGCAGCTCCTGGCAGGAAGCTGCAAAAGCCTGTGTACACTGTCTTCCAGAACTGAGGCTGAAGGGGATCTGTAGCTGTATCCTCGTGTGGGAGAGACTGCGGCTGATTCAGGTCTTAAAATTTGAATGGTTGCTGAGTAAACTTGAGTAGTTCAGCCTTGATGGAGTCATGATAGGTCAAAAGCTGGTCTCTGATAATATATTTATAACTGAACAGAACTTTGCCTCTTCCAACTGATTCAAAAGCCCAAAGAACTGTCGAGGCACTACTTGCTATATATGTTAGGCAAGAAGACACCATCAGCCTTCTTTGGGCCAGCAGGGATTGCTGTGCAATCCGTAAGAACAAAAAGCAGAGAGAGAAAAAGCCTGGCTTATGTTACTGTGTTGTGAGAGAAACAAATTGTTTCACCCTCCCTTGCTATCCAGTTCCAGGTTACTTGTCATTCAAAGCTCTGCTGGCTTTGGTGAGAGGTACCTGAGGGTTTCTGATGACAGGCATGTTCCTCCAGGTTTAGAAGAAGGTTAGTGCTTTTGTAAGAGTAAGACTCAGAAGAAAGTAAATCTTGGAGGAGCTTCACTTTTGATTCTATGTGCCTTTTCCATGCGGTTTTCTTTCAGTGTCTCTTTTTCTCTTTTCTCAGCTACCTAAGCGTGTCTAAACTCTCTTGCAGGTTAGAAAGTGAATGTATGGAGGAGAGAATATGCACGATTGCAATGTGTTTTGTGTGTATGTTTAGAGGTGATAAGGCACACTGGAGTTTCTAAATAGACAAGATACTAGTACACTGTTTTTAATTAATCCTCCACTCTTGAGAGAGAAATACTGTAGGCAAGTATGTTTATTCTCACTTTTCCAGTTGGGAAACTGAAGCAGGAAGGTTTCAAGATGGTTTGGGTCCTAGCCAGAATTCGAACTTGGAAGATATGGCTCATTTCCAGACCTACGCTTAAATTGCAGACCATCTCTTTCTTTTTCTTACGCAATATTTTGTAATAAAGATAAGACTTTTTATACCATTACATATGCAGTTAGAGATAGTTTTTTATGTACTTGAAGCTGCTTTTTCTCCATGGCTTTTGATGGAGTGTATATCTGCTTGATCTGTGCTCTAGCGAGGATGCAGACTGTTCATAACAAATCTGTCGTTTATTCCTGTTTTCTTCCTGCCTGAAGGGGACTGCTCTCTTATGCAGTGGCCCATACCACTTTATAACATCAGTAGTTCTGTTACAGTGAATCCAAGATTACAGCAGGCTCTGGCAGACTGTGGAGTTCACCCATCTTGCTCTTAGTTAACTAGCCATGAGCTCCCACTGTACGTATGACTGAACATCTGTATCTCTCTTATTTGTGGCTATGCAAGTGAGGCCTGAAATACAAACCCACTCCTTCATAGCACAGCGAAGAAAGAAGTTAAGCTAAATCTCCAGAAACTTTCTTTTAATTCATTTTGTCCTTGCATTTTTCTGCATTTGTTTCATCCTGTCTTTCTGTTTTACGACTCAGCAATATATTCTGTCTTGAAAACAACATTAAGTGTAGTTACGTGCACACACACTGAGAGGAGAATATCCCCCCACAGTGTTTACAGCAACACCTCTAGGTGACGGCAGGCAGTAAGCTTTCTTTTTATAGAGCTCCAGACTACAGATCATTAGCTTGATATGGTAGCTCAGTGGTGCAAAGTCATTTGAATATTTATTACCCTGCTTAAGACTTTCGCTTTTCAAGTGGGAAATAAATGTGATAAGACCCCCTTTCTGTCCTCTTGCCTGATATGCTAAAGCACAAATATGTGAAATGGATTTTAATTTTATTTCCTTGAACCTCTGTATTAGAGACGAGCAACTTGGATATTTTTAAGCAAAAGCGTGTTTTGAACAACTGCTTAAGTTTGCGCAGTCTTTTTCCAACCTTCTCTCAAAGTTTGATAGGATATTCAGCTCCAGAAATGAGCTGAATTTTCAAAATTTAATATAAATATTAATGTATAGTACACAGAAAGGCCACTTTATAAATATATATTTGAATGGGGCACTGTTACTTAAGTGAAGTACAAATTTAAAGGCCCCTTAAAACTGGACTTTCCCAATGGTATCAGATTTTGAGAAATAGTAACAAACCAAACATTGTGTAAATGAAGGTTTGTGGGGGGGAATAGAGCCAACCCTATTACAATGTGATCAGCAAGACATGAAAGCCAGCAGCAGGCAACAGAAAGGCAGAGGCAGGCACCTGAATATATTTTAAAGGTAGAATGTTGTCAGTGTGTTTTCATTTAGCTATTTTAAGATGTCTATGTTTCACTTGCTAGTCACAAATTCTAACTGTGAATAATAGGAATCATTATATGGGTGTAAATGGTATATTGACTACATTTTTCAGGCTCAAACACACCTTCCTTGTTGGCAGTGGAAGGCAATGAATGAGGCATTTTATTAAAACTGGTGCTTGTGGTTCTAATCAAAGGTCACTGGTTAGCTCTCACTTTTCAGTCTCAGATTTGTCTAGATGTTTGATCAGGGGGCTGCAATGAAATTATTATGACAAAGACTTTGTACTAGGCGGTATCTGTCTGCTGAAACTTGAAAGTCTTTGCCACAGTGATGCTGACAGCATGTGAATGCTGAAAGAATGTGCAAGAAATGTTATGTCTTAAAGAAACCTTTACTAAGTATCATCTTCCCTTTGTGTTACGTTTGAAACCATTTCAGTTGCTATTAGGGTACGAATGAAAAGGTGTTTTATTGATTAAAGGTGGCGTGGGTTTTTTTTAAGTGTACTGTATGCTTTAAGCCAGTCTTCCCATTACTTACTCTGTTCAGTCCCTGCTGCACACAGCAAGTTCATTAACATGCAGATATGCAGTGATTGAAGTCGGGTTGCCTTTTACATTGGAGTTGTCTTGATATAATGAGCTTCTCTTTAATGTTCAAAAAACTGTTGTTACTTTCTAAAAGGGGTTTGTTTGTGAATTTCATTAAGTTTAATTCCATCTTCAAACAATTTCAGTATTGTTCATTTTACTACAATTAACATGCTTGCTGGTACTAAAAACTATTTTTTTTTTTAAACAGATGCATTTTAACTTTTAGGCAATGTGTGGCGGGGGATTGTAATTAATGCTGAATGAGACACCTCCTATTTAACTCAGGGATTCAATATTTTAATTGGTGCCCATGTGCAAAAGCAGTAGAGAAAAGTAGGTTAGGGTTAGTCTAACTGTTTTTCCTCTTGGACTGGGATAGGAAGCATTCGGTCAGGGAGAGCGAAAAAACACTTACTGTGCCAGCTTTGTTTTCTTTGTTAGATTACTCCAGACAAATGGAGAAGGAAATGCATTGGTCATATCATCTGTCTTTGGTAAAGAGAACATTATGGGATGCAAACTTAAAAAGAAGGGTTGTAATTTTCTGCTCAGTATTTCTAACCTAAAAAGATTTGGTCATTCAGGAAGCATAAGGTGGAAACTGACTTTCTGTGGGGGCAAAACAGTGAACATCCAGTTGCTAAGATTTTGAGTCTAAGTCTTCAGTGTAGTTTCACAGCTCATTCGATGCCAATGCATCCTGGAAACTGCCTGTAGAAGAAAACAAGGCATGGCATTTAAGAAGTTATTTGCTTGGTCTGAAAAAAAATTAAGGTGATATCAGACTGAAGGTAGGGTGGGAAGCAAAACTGGCTGAAAATACTTTTCATTAAATGCGACTTCAGCACTCTAAGATACAGTATTACTGTCCTGGAAGTCTCTAATGGATTAGGAAACTATCTGACATATGTATTTTGAGTATTATAAATGACAGGGTTTTGTATTCAATACAAAATTGAAAGCAGTTTGTATTTCCAGTAAGATGGAATACTCTCTTGTTACTGTTTGGATGCTATTGCAATACTATTGTTAAAGAAACTTTTTTTTTTCCATTTGTGCTATGGTAAGAAATGGTAGTTAATAAAATATTCTATGATTATTAATATGAATGTTTCATTATTATCATTGCAATTCCAAAATATCTTTTTCTTATCACCTTTATTATATTTTCAAATGTTCCATGGAGTATTTGGACTTTTACTGCTATCTCTGGGAAAACATTCCTTGGGTTGATAGATTTATTATCACAAACCGTTTCACCAGTATTGAATTCATGTCCTTTACCTAACTCATTTCTCCAGTGGTGAATCTTCAGTAATAATCTGAACATCCTATGATGAGAATCTGCATTTAAGACTTACTAAAACTTCCAAGACTAACTTCTCTCAAAGTGTAATTCTTAGGTATGTTCTGAGCTCTGTGCATGTGTTCTGGATTTTCTTTTTAAAGAAATATTACATTTATCTAACGTGAGATCATTTTTTTTTCCTGGGGAAGCTTAGTTGTCTTATGAAGGAAAATGTTCTCTGTGTAATATGCACATTTTATCTGACTTCAGGCTCTTTTATGCAGTGAGTAGGGACAGACAGTCTCCTATTGATGTTGCTTTTATGATTCTGGAAATGTCAGTAACTGTATAGAAAGCCCTAGCTCCTAATTTGGGCATTTATGCTAGATATCTGAAGTGATGTGGTGTGAATGTTCCCTGATACAAATTTATCAATTTATTGGTAATGAGAGAGTGTGAGAGTAGCTTTATTGCTGCCAGTGAAGTTGGTGTTAGTGAAAATTTCCAAGCTAGTAAGAGTAGCAAGCTGGGCATCTTAGTCCTAGAAATTTAATTACAATAAAGATATCTGTTGAAAATGCAGTACTTGATTCTCATGAATGTCCTCCTTATATGTTACAGGCCCTTAGGCACATTATGGAGTCCCATTAAAGTCAAATAAGACTTTTTTTGGGCTCATGACTCAACTGTAGTATAACTCCAGTTATGAAATCAGACCATTAATTGAGCTGAGCATCACTGATTTCTGGTTTTTTTTTTTTTTCTTTTTCTTTCTTTTGAGAGATTTTTCTCCATTTTCATCCCTTAAAACCAGTTGTTAATACATTGCTCAGATCAGTGATTTTTTTGTTTTGCCTTTCTGGATTATTACCACACTGTTTAAATGTTGTTTTTTTAAGCTTTAAAAATGTCTAAATGCTTGCATATGAAAATTTTGTTGAAATAATATAGAGACTCCAAGCAGACCGGTAACTGCAAGGATGCACAGTGCCTGCCTGAAATGACTTTATAGTTTGTTAAAATCAAATGACATTCAGTACGGATACTATGAAGAGAAAAATCAAAATAGACACCTAATTATAATTACTTTTTTTCCTGTCATTATATCCGTACGTGCAGAACAACTGATTTGAGATCACAACAGCTCAATTTGGTAGGTATAAAGGTTTTTCCTTCCTTTTTTTCATCATCCACAGACTGTAATACAATTTCTTCTACTGACCAAAGTCTGAAATTTCCTCAAGTCAGTGGGTGTGCTACCCAAATCAGTGGAATTAATTAATAGTATATGAATATTATAAAGGTTATAGACATTACAGATTAATTATACAAGGAGAATCCAAAGGCTAAGCCTCTGATTTGGTCTCATTGTTCATAGATGGCTCTTCCAGACGGATGAAATTTTTGTATTAGGATGTACTTTCATTGCTATTGAAGAAATGTAATTGGTACCTAAGAACAACACTTACGAGAGAGGGAGGAGTATACATTTGTCAGATGGGCTTTGCAATTTTTGAATGCAGAATTCATTGGCTTTCTTGAGGATTTGCATGATCTTTTTGAAATTTTAGTGCAAACTGCCAGTTCTTTTGTTAGACGAAAAATAATGTTTATTTATGAAACTAGCCATTCATCCCTGTAGCTCTCAGTGTGAAGTGGGACAAAGAGGAACAATACAGAAGCACTTCAGTGTCTACCTTATATACTACAGAAGGACTGAATGCAACAGGTGTCTGTCATCCGTTTTCATATATTTTTGGAGGGAGTTGGTCCTTCTCCCTAGAAAGGGGTATGTAGTACATATACATTCAAATATGTGCATGAGTGGGCACATGCATGTGTGTGATACTGAAGGACATGTCAGGTTTGTTGTTCGGCAACAGTTTGTTTCAAAGCTGAGCCAAAAAATCCCAATTAGTGTCAGATTAGAAACATGCCAAGTACAGGGGTGTGTAAACTCTTGTATGAAGACAGAGGAGGTGGGGATGGGTGGCAGAAGTGTCTGCTATGATACATATTGATTAGGGAAGATCTCGGGGGGGAAAAAAACCAATCATTGCTGCAAATGCTGGTTAGTGAAGTCTTACTGAAATGGTCCCGTGGACACTGGGATGATGTTTTCAGAGTAGGAATGTGAGTTCTGATTCACGCTGACACTTCAAAGTGGATGTGGTCAACTTCTGAAAGGTGCTTGCTGTTAGAATCAGGGGGAAGAGATGTTTGCCAAACACCTCCCAAAATCAGGCCACCTTCGACTTGGTGGCCACAGTAGGAATTTAGGAGACTTGCCTCAGGTGTTCCTGTTTCTGCTGCTTCACCAGTTATGTTTTAGAAACAGCTACCATAGGTGCCAGCCTTACCATAGCATTGACTTTAATTCACCCTGCACTTACAACAAACCTGATTACTCATGGATTCTCAAAGGAACGGTCTGAAGTGCAGGTGGGACTGTACCTGATTATAAGCCACTTGTACATAGCCCCCATTTTAACCGTAATGTAGATAATGCTTTGATATGAGCCCTGAAGAAACTAAATAATCAATTTGGTGTGCCAATACCATGAAAGATGTAGAAATAGCTGAATTACAAATATTGTAAATTTTACAAAAGATTGTCCAGAAATGACTGACCTTTTGTGAATCATATAAATCATGTTATTGGCATTGAAAATTTTCCTCCAATGTTTTTATTTTTTACACTAGGCTTTCTTTACAAAATGTCAGCTACATACCGTGTTTTAGATTAGATTCATTTAGCTTTACGCTTCCCTGGGATATGGGAGGCAAAAAAGCCTTTTTACCACTTTATCACTGTGGTTTTAGATAATTTGTCAAAAAGTACTAATTTATTCTGAAGTTCACAGAGACAATTAGAGGACATATATTTCTTTGAATTTCATTTCTTTTGAAAACTGCTTTCAGTACAGTGCACACAGAAATGTAAGCAAAAAGTCTATCTAAATTGATTGGAATAATTCCAATAACTCCTTGGAATTTTTAGCTTAAGCAGGAAGAGAATAAAACACATTCTGTTTGGTCAAACTATGCTTTTAAGATGCATTTTTTTTCAGGTCTAAATTATTTACCTGCCACTACTTTTACTTTAGCACTTTATAGATAAAGATTTTGGCATACGCTGTAAGCTGGCAAATACCACACAGTGTGTGTCTTTATCAGATATAATGTAACTGAGGAGACTTTTTTCCTGACCTAAAATGCCTGAGATCCTCCCCACCCTTGTTCCACCCAACATGGAAATATACTTGCTGATTTATGTTCTAGAATTTTTAGTATTAGCACATCAAACTATAAGGTGGGGGAGTAAGTTGTGAACAAGTGTGAAGTTGCAGCTTAGTACTTTCAAATCGTGAGAAAGATTTTTAAACCTCTTAAGGTAACATGACAAAATAGTCTGTTAAAAGTGCTGGCAGGTGTGGCTCTGAACAAAAATGTATTGTCCTGAAACTTGTAGGAACGGGGCACTCTGGGGACTGAGGCCTTGCACTGGCTGCGGCTGCCTCGCTGCCAGAATCCAAGTCGCTCTGCAGACGTAACATGCCCCAAGATGAGCTTTGCACAGTTAGGTGACAGACTGATAAGCAGCTTGTTTTTTGGAACCAAACTCAAAAGTCATTCTAGCTGGGGTATTTTGCATTTGCAGATAGTTGTACATTGTTCCATATGTTTGCTGTTTCCAGTAACGCATGTTGCTTTCTGATAACAAGTTACTGCTTTCAAGAGCACGTCTTCTCTTTGTTGCTACGATATCAATGGGAAGGCAATGGACTATTACTACTCACGGCTATAACCCATGTAATTTTGGGAGATAATGCTTTAAGCAAGTGAAAATCTATTTTATGTTTTTTGGTTTCAATTCTATGTGATATCCAGGTATGTTCATCCAGAGAAAGGGATGCATAGCAGCAAAAGAAGGCATTGGACAGTAGTCTAGTCAGAAAAAGCTGGGGAGAAAAGCCAATTTACTGATTATCATTCACCCTAGAAATACTTAGGCATCATTTAGAAATAAATCAAAGTAAAATTTAAGTCAAAAATTTATTTATTTCCAGATAAACAGAAAATATTACCCACTTTCTCTGAAACAGATGTTAAAATGACTGGCATGTTATTTTAAATACAGGCCCTCTTTCATTTGTGTTGAAATGTATTTAAGATGGATGATATACATATGAGAAAGCTAAATGACAAAAATAAAATATGCCTTCAGTACATGCAAGAGTATGTTATATTTACTTTAAACCAGAACCTTTGTTGTCCATGCTGGTGCACCACTGGGGGCACAGATGGGTGTGCATCGCAAGCAGAATGGATCTGCTCAACCAGTTTCTCCTGAAGACTGTTGTGAAAGGATCTAATATGTTTTGACTTTTTTACACCATGACTGAGTTATGACTTTACTTGAATTTACCATCAGGATTTGAACAAGGTGCCTAACTACTTCTAGGTACCATGATTTGCTATTACACTAATGACAGGAATTACTAAAAATCTTTGCTGCCTTATTGACCACTTAAACTGCTTAATATTTCTAAGTGAACTCATGCTTTGAGGAGGTTCGTTCAGAAAAACATTACAAAAAGCAGTTCAAAAGAACAGTATAGAAATTTGCAAGTCAAACTATGATTTATAGTATTATTTTTATAAGTAGCAACCACAAAAATAATCATGCTGCTGGAGCCAACAGCAGTATTTTGAAATGGTAGGATCTAATGTATGAGGTTATTGCATATGAATGGAGAGATATGTTATTGCAATGATATATTTTATTACTTGCTTCTGTTTTTATTAAGGATAATGAAAACCTTCTGTTTGGCCCTGTGAACAAAACTAATGTGACCTTTCATGTGACCCACCTGTTGTGCTTTCACAATCGATAATAGTTACCTCATGTTAGGGTGATCTGGAAAATAACAGTGTGCCAGCGCCACAGAAAATAACATTTGTGTTTCTGTAGTTTGAATTTGTATTCGCCTCAGATCTGAAATTAAGGAAAATATAGGTTATCTAACAAAATGCTTAAAAGGCAAAATATTATTGTATGAGTATTGTCTGTATTACTAGCAGATATGTTTTCAAAGGCATTCAGCTGCTGAATCATAGCTGTAGATTTGCAGAACTGGCTTAAAATCTGTGATTTTTTTAGTAGTATCAAAGATGGTGGGAAAGTCCAATTAGCTGTACACAAATTTAAAAAATCATTCTATATATAGATGCATGTTTTCCCACTTATTAATTTAAAAAAATAATTTTTTTCTGTTGCATGTAGTACATATTATTTATATATTTTGGATGGAAAATCTTCCAATTGTATTTAGGTCCTGATTTTGGAAACAAGCATTTAACATGAGTAGTGGTATCTAGGGGTGCCTGATAAATGTATTAAACTTGTATTGAGATGATTTATAGGTTATAGGCATAAGGATTTGCAGGATCAGGGCCCTAATTTCAAAGAGGTTTTTGCATGTGGATTTGAAGTACATGTGCTACTGCTGAATTTGCTCGACAGACCAGAAAGGCTCTTTCCCTTTGGAGCCCTTATGGTTTATCTGGTCAATGGCTTGCAAGCTAAAAAGGATTTACACATTGGATCAATGATCCATGAAATAAGGGGGATTTCCACAATGTCTGTTAGTGACAAGTTACAGTGTGGCCACACAGTATGTATTTTCAGAATTAATATTTATGCAGAAATATGTAACTGTATAAATTATTCTTATTATGTGATGCTGCCTAGTGGTCAGGGAAGTATATAAATAATGTATTATGTGTATTGGAGGCAACTTTGTCATTCATCCATTTCTTTTGTTTGGATTGAAAAAATGTGTGTGTACACTCTGTACTCCGTGCCAATAGTGTATGTTGCTGTACATGCACCAACAAAAATGAGGCCCAGTTAATACAAGAGGTCTCTCAGTACTACCCTTTCCCTCAAGTCATGTCAAAGAGTTTTTTCTCTTCTGAGAAAGTAGATGTCCCAGGTACTGAAGATCAGCAGTTGGCTGGAGTTACAAAACATGGTCAAATGTCCTTAAATGAGAGTGGCCTCTCAGTAGCACCTTTGTGGGTAAGCCATGAGACTGTCATTTTGAGTGCCTCCTGATGGCAACTGCTGAGTTATGACTTGGGGAGAGAGGTATCCTACCAAGTAGGCAGGGCTTGATCAAAAGCTCCTTTGAAGTCAATAGAAAGATTCCTATTGATTTAAACAGGCTTTGGAACAAGCCCTTAATTGTGGGGTACTCAATCAGGCACATAATAGGCTTCTTATTGCCTAATTATGTACAATGGTAACTTTAGACCTATGACCTTATGTAGGTTGGACCCCTTATCTTCCAAAAGCTCCATACTACAGGCTGACCCACTAGCAAGAGCAACGTCCCAGGTCCTTTTCCTCAGTTCATTCTTTTGCCTTAAGGGTCTAACTCTAAGCTGTAGTGCAGCTCTTCTGCTTTGAGTCTACTGCTGGGCTCACACCTTATGTTCCCCATTATCCTACTGCAATGAAGATGACAGGGACTGCACTGTACACTAAACCTCAAATCTTGTCCATAAACCTGGCAAAGATCTCGGGACCAGCAGCAGACTGAGTATTGCCATGCAGAAACCCTGTGTGTCTGGATCTGATCTTTGTCAGTATTGCAGATTCAACTATACTAGCACAAACACTTTGGTTTCACTGAGACTTTTCATTACAGAGGAGGCTGAATAGTGCAAATGGTGCAGCCTGGAGCTGCATTTTCTTTTGTAAAGAGTTTCCATGGGAGCATCATCTAGGGAGGTGAAATGAGCCTGTCTTGGTTTTCTCCCCCTTCTCCAGCCCGTTTGTTAACTGCTTGGTCTGTACAAGACAGAATCCAGGGTGTATGCTGTTATGGAAAGCAAATGTCGCTAAGAAAGACAAATCATTCTTACAAAAGACACTTGACAGAGTTTTACTACAGTTTACCTTGAGCAGTATGTAAAGGAACACTAAGTATTCCTTGGAAATAAGAGAGCGTTAGCACCAGGATGAGCAAATTACAGGTTGAAAAGGCAGCTTGCAGGGTGCCTCACACAGCTGTTTTTAAGTCACCTGGATTTCAATATTCTTTTGAGATTTCTCTTAAATTATCTCAAGAGCAAATATTTTTTAAGTCATGAACTGGCAGGCATGTCATACTACAAAAAACCGAAATCTGTAGTCGGACAGTTGCACCTGTTTGTCAGTGATGGTGTAGTTCTGTGACTTCATATTAGAATTTTCCATGACTGCTGACACTAGTGTTCTTAATCGCACTGTCAAACGTGTATGAATTTAGAGACAGCTTGGAAGAGGGGAACATATGGAAGAATCCTTTCCATGAGTTTTTGACAGACATGTATTTGGTTTTGTTCTTTCTGTCTGTGAGGTTTCAGGTTAGGGTCAGAAAAAACAGAGAATGCCAGAGATTCGTATTGTGATTTTAAACTCTTTCTTTGCTTTTTGTCAATACTTGTATTATCAAGATCTAATTGACCATCTGAGTTGCTTAGATTCTAAGCAATCTGTGGCAGAACTTAGGTGGTAAATTTTTTAACAGACGAGCCATTTCTACTCTGCCCCATGTTTGGTTATTCAAGGTTAAGATACCCAAAAAGGCCTCATTTTTAAATGGTGAATGGGCAGGGTTTTCTGACATTCTGGTATCTAGAAGGTGTCTTTGTACCACCAGTGTTTTGGTTTGGTGTGTGGTTTTGTTTTGTTTTGTTTTGTTTTTTTTGAATGCTGAAAAGATCTATATATTTTGTTTATCTTTGAAGATAATTAAAGAGAAGAGTGCAGATTGGCATTTTGACTTCTGACAGATAAGCAGCATTAGTTTTTATGCTTTGAAAAAAATAATACTGATATTTGGTTAAAAAAACCCAGTGGTTTTTCATATACTGGAATTATTTCTGTCAGCCATTCATCTAACACGTGTTATTCTCTTCCCAGATCTTTTCCCTGTTGTGTCCTTATTGCAGCAATCATCAAAACCATTTGAAGAGTTTAATTTAGACTGAAATGATTCTCCATAGAATAAACAGAATATCTCACCTGTGAAGGATGATTACATTTTCTAAATTTGTTTGAAAAGGAAGGACCTTCATAATTCACAAGTGTTGTATTGCAGTTTTTATGGTGGAGAAATCGTACATACTTTAGGTCTGAAAATAAAGCACTGCTGTATTTGAGTGCTATCAGCAATTTAATCTTTCATATTATTGGCACTGAAAGAGTAAAGATCAGCATTTTGATTTGAGCCATCACCTGGCCATATATTACTGTTCTTTTACTGTGAAAATACTTTTTTTTCTGGTTATTTGAGCACTCATGATGTGCTGTGTTAAATAAGGACATTTCAGTTGTCTTTAACAAATCATACTTTCAAAGACAGTTCTGGTGCAGATATAGGACTGTATCTAGTCTAGAAGACTAGACAAAACCAGGGATACCTTGTGAAAGTATTATCTTAGTGTTCTGATGCATCTTTTGCATGTGTGGGTACTTCTCATCTGCCTTTGCATATAGCTGAGGCTGTTGATCTGCTGTTTAAACTGTTTGGTTATGGTGAGTATTTCATTCAGGCACATCACTTGTGCAAGTCTAATCAAATGGGTTTAAGGATGGAGAGTCAGATTCTCCACCTGCATGCATTCTCACTTTCCCCAGCAGCAATGCTGGTACGGATTTGTCTTGCCAATAAGAGTAGACTTGCCAGGAACTGTGCAAATGAATTTCTGTGGCATTCACGGCAAGAACAGAGTCAGAGGACGTACTGTGGTATGTCTCAACTGTCTCTTTCAGCCCATACAGCAGCTCTGTTGCTTTGCTAGCTACCAAAGCTGTAGGTTGTCAGTGATGGTCTCTCATCAGGTCTGTGGCCCTACCAGCCCTGTTACTTCTCCAGACTGTCTTAAACTGTGTAGCATACACAAACGGCTAGTCCTTCGATGTAGCAGCATCTGCCTAGTCCAGGTTTCCTGTAAGAACAGGGTCTTTCAGGAACATTTTGGTTTCTCTGGTTTGTTGCATAACCTATGCTCTCTTGTCTGTAATTAAATAGATATTTAGACATCATATTCCATATAACTGCATCTGCAAAAAGATATACTTAATATATTTTATGTTTGCCTGAATTTGTGAATTTCCATTAATTTTTTTTTAGAGGGTGAAAACCTTTGCTAACCGCCTGAAACAGGCCAAATATGCTACTGTTGCTGTTTCTTAGGCCTCTCCCAAAACCCAGCTGTCTTCTTTAGTGTCAGTTATATATTTTTTCTCTTTATAATAGGTTATATTTTTCTCCCTTTAAAGCTATGTTTGAATTGCATGCTTGTATTAATTTGCTATTAATTTGATTGTTCCATATACCTATTACTTAGCTTGCAAGTTCAAAGAATTTGTTCAGTATGTTTCCAGCAGCTCGTAAGATATGAACTGTCAACATTTTCAATGCAAAACTAGTCGTCTGTGCTTTTGTTTCTGAGGTTAAACTTGAGACTCTGCAGAACCAATTTTCAGCACCTTCTTTAGGAAAATCAAGGTCGTCTCAAGATGAAGTCTTAAAAAATTAGTGGCTACTTTAAGGGCAGATTTATTTTACATACTTTTAAGTACTTGCTGCAGTTTGGTACAGTTATGTATATTCTTGTTTCAGCTTTCTTTTCCTTGAAAGGCTTGGCTATCGTTTTCTTTTGCATATTCAGGATTCCCCACGTCCCTACTTCTTGCATTGTCTTCTGCCTTTTCACAGGAACAGAGTTCGATTCATCCTGTCATATTTGTTCTGTATTAGAAACAGTATCCAGAAGTCAAAGGGCAATTTTGAATGTAGTAGTCTGGCCAAAAATGTACTGTTGTGACAGGATTTCTGTTCGTAAAAAGGTGGAAAACAAAATCGGGGGAAAAAAAGATTGAGCTTATATATTCCCTTAGGATTTTAAAAGCTGAAGAAAGGTAAACATTTATGTTCTCATTTTTCTTGAACATCCTTCAATTCAGGAGTATTTTGTGTGTGTCTGGCTACTTGTGAATGTAAATATATGTCTATAAACATATTTTATAATTTGAAGTTATATAGTCTGTTAACTAAAATAATATCCCCAAAAGCAGTTGGTCTGTCATGGATGACATAGCTCAGCTTTTATATCCTCTGTTCATCAAAAGAACCGATAAAAATTTCATTCTAACTGACAGCCAAGTAGCTAGAAAAATAAACTAAAGACTGCTGATGCCAGACAATGAGCAACACTATAATTTGCTAAGACTAATATGGCTGGCTGTAACCTGATCATATATGGAACAATTGATGATATTCTACATTAATTTATCATGTGACTGCCTTGCAGTTCTAAATTCCAGGAAAATATCTACACTGAGTTTAGTGAAAAATAGCATATTTAGTTCAATACGAACATTTTTCAGCCACACAGTGATGGAAGTGCTTCCTAATAAATATGTGGGAAGTTGAGAAACATGTTAGAATAGGATAAATATATTTTGTTATCGGCAGACTTCAGCTTTTTTTAATTTGAGGTTTAGAAAAGGCGTTATCTTCTCTCATATAATTTTTTATTATAATTACCTGTTAGAGAAGGAGGAGCTTCAGATGCATTGAGAACTAAACAGAATGGAATGATTTTTGAAAAAAAATACCCTTCTGGGATTTACTGTTAAGGATTTATTTCCTTATCCTTTCCTTCCTTTTTCCTCTTTGCTTGTCCCCTGTTCCTTGCCATTAAATGGCAGGATTGGTTTAATTGTTTAAAGGGGAGGGGATTGTGGATGTTTCTGGAGTGTCAGTTTCCCTACCTAAGCCTTGCTGGCTTATGGAGCTTTTCCAGTTCACTGATGCAAGTGCAAGCATTGAATGGTTCATATACAGCTCTAATTCCAACTTATTTGGCAGTTATTTCTTGAATGGCCTAATTTTACATATGATTAGTTTTTAATTCTTAAATCACAACATAAACTCTGTGTATTATATTACTGTAAAAGTATCTTAATACATAGGATATAATTAACTTGAAGTGTGAGTTCTGTTTTTCCTGGTACACCAGTGTGCAACCACTGTGGCTTCTGTGGGAACTCCTAGTTTGCAGCCGAAGGCAGAATTCATCCTGAAGCAAAAAAAGTGATGCAGATTTTTAGAATGTGACAAGAATAACATTACAAGATATATAGCTGCAGCAACTGTAGCAAGAAAGTTGTGTTTCTGTGAAAAGCAGACTGCAGTTATTTCTGGGCTGATGCTGGTTTCTGATTCACAGCCGTGAAGGCAAAAACATATAGAAATACATATATTTGTGCATGAGGAGGACTTGGGAAATCTCTGCTGGGTGCTGTTCCCATTTGAGTAGGAAAGAACAGGCCAGACAATATATCTTGCTCTGTTTATGTCCACCAGCTTCTCCTCCCTTTCATTAGAGTGCAATTGTAGAAGCAGCCATGTGCTGCGCTCATGACTAGCTCAGATGCTTTGCAAAAATTGTCCATTNTTAACGTAATGAAACTAAAGCAACACATTAGTGAATCTGCTCCATTGTCTTTGGCCTTTTCTAGATGCTGTGAAATTTAAACCAAAATATTAATTCCACTGGCCTGAAAGCACCAACATCTTTCCCTGGGAAAGTTTTTCTGATGTTATAGCACTTGCTCAGGATTCTAAGGTGTAAGTTCAATGATGTCTCTTAATTTTTATGAATTTTGATTTGATTGTTCCTTTTGGAGATGGTGTATTCTCATCATATTGTGTTTGTTACATGTCACTGTGATGACAGTAGTTGGAATAACAGAGACAGCCCATAATGCTTTTGTAAGGTGACAGTAATCTGATTATCCTTCCTCTAAGTAAATACTTTTGTTCTTTTCACTTGTGGGTAGAGACTTAAAATCATGCTGATGCTCAAAAAAGATAAGACTGTGACTTGATAACAATTTGCTACTTGTTACAAGATTGTTAGCCATTACAAAATTAATGGGAAAAAAACCTGGGGGAAATATTTGTTTTTTAAATCTCTCATGTTAGGAAATCTGCTTTGAGATCCTGTATAAGAAGATATATACTCTTGGGAGTGTCACCCAATGAGAATGACACTCTATGCGGTCCAATGTTTATTTACCTGCTTGTATATTTTGTCTGTCTGCCCTATGCACTCATAGATCTCTTCACCAAGCTGACTGTTTCTAATTTCTC
>VZTO01009229.1:86985-134726 GCA_013400615.1 Syrrhaptes paradoxus | reverse complement strand
GCATTGCCTCTGGTGTTAGCCTTATCTGCAATGTATTTGAAGAAGCCCTTTCTATTGTCCTTGACCCCTCTAGCAAGGTTTAAATCTAAGGAGGCCTTAGCTTTCCTAGTTGTCTCCCTACACTCTCTGACAACATTCTTATATTCCTCCCAAGTGGCCAGCCCCTCCTTCCATGATCTGTAGACCCTCCTTTTACACTTGAGTTTGCCCAGCAGATCCCTTCAAACAAGTACCTTACTTCTTGGGTGGTGCTACTGAAGTCCATGAAATTCTCCGTAATAAAACATACTATA
This sequence comes from Syrrhaptes paradoxus, assembly GCA_013400615.1. Taxonomy (NCBI): domain Eukaryota; kingdom Metazoa; phylum Chordata; class Aves; order Pterocliformes; family Pteroclidae; genus Syrrhaptes; species Syrrhaptes paradoxus. Next base: position 134,433 of record VZTO01009229.1, on the reverse strand, counting down.
ACCTCAGCCAGAAGTGGTTGCATGGCAGAGTTGCTAGCCCACCTTAGTGGCCCTCCTGATGGCATGTCTTTCTGCTGGAGAGTTGGTTACTGATTCTTGTGGTCACTCAGTTTTGTGCACACAGGTATGGTTGCGCTGATCTGAGGAGAGATCTTAGGACTACCATGTTCTATAATTTATGTCCAATATGTTCTCATCAGTCAACAAAAAAAAAAAATAAAAAAAAGGAAAATGTTTAGAGTTTTTTCCCCAGGATTTGGCTTTTAAATGACCAGAAATTAAACCTACCACAAGAATGTTATGAGAACCTTTCCTGAAATTAGAAGGTGAGTAATGGGGAAAGGGAGGATTTATGATTATCTAGCCACTGACAATGAAGGTAATTTCAGAACAGACTGCAAGACTTACTTGTTTATAGAAAGTCCTTACAAGGACAAGAGTTGCTGCACAAAGGACCGCTGCTGTTTAAAACAAAAAGACCAGTTGTAGAACCCCTAAAGTTATAGCTAAGAATATAGTCCTACAGAGATTATACAGAAGATTAAAATACTTTGGCACTAGTGACTGCTGTAATAAGAATACATCTAGAGATAAACTGACAGAGCTGAAAAGTATTTAATTTAGATGACAGCCTACAAAAAATTAATGTGAAAATGAGAATTGCTTAGAGGTAATAGATTGAGGGTAAAAGATTCATTTCTTAAGTGTTAACCTTTTACATGACAGTGTGATACTGTAATTAAAATTGCAACATTCTTTGTTTGGGGAATTTATTTTACATTTCTAATTGCTTTGTAGTTCCTAGGTTAGACATTTTTTTAAGCAATTTCTGACTGACAGAAGTCAAGGGTTTTTCACAGCAGTACAATGGAATGAGTGAGCTTCATTGTACTGAGCAAAAAGATTAAGCAGCAACTTGTTTTAATGGCTGTAAGTGATTAAATTACTCTGTTCTTGAATATTAATATTTGTTCTGGTCCATGTTGAATATGAACAAGGAAATTCAATGAATTTCTTTCTAGTAACCTGATCCTTAAGAACTTGCCCCAAACTTTGAGCTGCTTTGATGTTCAAAGGCTTTGGCTGAGATCAGAGACAAGAAGAAAAAGAATGGGGACCTCTTCACAATATTTTTACCTTTGAAGTCTCAGGTTAAAAGTACTATTACTGTTTGCTTAAACAAGCGAGAGAATGAAGGATAAGATCGTGAATTATAATAACAGACAAATGACAAATGTTTTGCACGAAGTACATTTCCTTGTCAGGAGAGAGAATGTTCTTCTAACAGATTTCCAAAGAGGCTGGCAATTTGTAGAGAGATAATTTTAGGCGAGAAAGAGATATGCCATAGTATTTTGTTTTTAACTGTGTAAGTGGGAATAAAGCATTAATTTGGAATTTTTCGCTTTGTTTTTCTCTACTTTTCGTACTAGTGGTAGCAAACATGCATGTTATCCAACTGTGGACAAATCCCCTAGACTCAAGCCTGGAACAGTACATCCCGCATCTCCCCCATGAAAGTCTTTCATGAAAGCTCTTCTGTCATTCAAGATCATACTATTCCCTCCTCTATTTAAGTGTCACTCAGACCCATTCCACCAGCTTGGAAAAGAGTCAAGAACTTTTATCTTCAGAGTCAGTTGCCAGTTCTGTTTAGTGAACAAGCCAGCAGGGACCGCTGGTGCCATCAGTGCAGCTCAGTCAGTTCCCCTCTCTTTAGGGATGGAGTATATCATTATTCCAATGGCTCGACAGACAAAAAGGATGCATTTTTAGAATAGTTCTCAGGGAGCAGTTACTGGAAATCTCCTCCCTTGAGACAGTCTATTGGCAACAAGTTTTGCTGCTGTGACACGAGGTATTGCATCGAGGCCCAATCCTGTCACTAATAAAGTTAGTGGGAAATGTGCCATTCTTTTCAAGTGAAGTCAACAGGATTACTGGAGCAAGTAAGAGCTAAAAAATATACCTTGCATCTACAAATGAAAATGGAAAGTCATGTCACACGTGGGAATGTCATTTTATGTCTGTTTGCAGAATCTGGCTTTGCTTCAAATAAGAATAAGCCCCTTCTCCCAATGTAAAACTGACAGTAAAGAAAAGGAAATTTTATTTTCATATTACAACATTTCCATTTTTGGTTTTGGGAGTGTGTATTTAGGTTTGCACATAAAAAAAACAGTAAAGAACAGGCTGTTTCAGTGTTTGACTTTTTTTTCTCTTTCAAAATCCCCACTTCATTTAGATTCCTCTAAAACAAGGCATAGACACGGTAGAGAACTTTGTTTTTAACAAAACTGTTTTCTGAAAGAAAAACAGCTTACTTTAAACTTTTCCTTAACCAGCTCTAGCAAGTCTTTTAATTGCCAAAAGACATGTTACACACCTATGCTAGAAAACATTAGTTAACCTGCTCAGCCTGCACAGAGAATTCCTGTTGATTTCAGCTGTCAGACCCACAGGCTCTTGACTGCACTAACAGGTAACAGCTAGTCCCATGGTCTCAGCAAGTGAACCTTTCCTATACAGAAGTAACATGGTGCTGGGATTTTTTTTAAATTTTTTTTTTGTAAATGTTGGTTCATTTTTTTCATAGGATACTATCATACTTGGCAATACTGGGTTTAATTTCACTTAAAATGACAGAGCTGAATTGTCATCATTTTTAATGGGTAAAATCTATGCAGTTCATCAGAGGTGCTGTAAAATCTAATCAGAAATTAGACTGTAAAATTAATAGGCCTATATTCTACATAATGCTTTTTTATAAATCTGGAACTGTAGCAGATTTGGATTTTCACATTCATTACAATCAGGCACAGGTGGGATCTTCAGTTTAATCAGAGAACCTGTGAAATAGCTGGTACACCATGCTAAACAGTTGGTGGCTGTGTTTTACCTTGAGCAGTAGGGTATCAACTCTACTAATTCCATGCCTGTGCTGTCATTTTGGTGTATTTTCTATTCCACAGCTTTAAAACACAGGATAACTTCCCTTCAGTTTATTCTGGTGCAGCAAAGGTTATGGATGGCCGTAAGACACTGGTTTTCACCACACAGCCCTTGTGTGTGGTTACCCAGGTGACAGGAGGGCAGTGCTAACCCATCACCTTTATTTGGAGAGGAATAACTGGGGCAAATGGCCATGACAGGCATGGGGCAAGCTAAGGAAGGAGCCAGCATACAGCCTTTCCTTAGCAGCATCACTGAGAAAAAGGCGACTGCAGCCAGGGGCTCCCTGTGCCGGGCACAGCATCAGCATCTCCCCCCTTTCCGGGCTTTGCCCACAGCCCGGTACATCCACGCACAGTGGCACAGAGCCCAGAACAAAGTTTCCCGTGCCCGAAAAGCAATATTCTAAGCGTGACTCCTCAGGATTTTCCTCCCCATCACAGCAGAAGGAGGGCGAGGGGGGTGTTTGCTGTGTGTCCCCCCGCCCCCGCCAACCCACCCCTTCAGTCGGCAATCTGGCTAAACATATGTAACATTATGTAAGGCTGTAGGAGCCACTGCTGTTGGGGGTGAAGGATGGAAAGGTGACAAGATAGCTAACCTTACTTCCCTGCGCTAAAATTATTCAATTCTAATGGTAATTGGCACCATTTTAACCCCTAGTGCCTCCCACGTAATGATTACACAGTGTTACTATAAAACCTCAGGGTTCATCTGCAGAAACATTTCTTACACTGGAGTTCTCTGTGGAGACATACTTATAAAAATTGGTATGAGAGGAAGATTAAATAGATAAGAGCATAAAAACAGATCATAGAATAAATACAGTCTTGTAGATCAGCTTCAACTGGGAGGCAGCAGCTTACACTCCTGATTCTCCTGCCCACTTCTGTAATAGTGGACAAATTGCTTCATCTCTTTACACCTCAGTTTCCCAAATTTGAATGTAGGGCAATGCCTTTTTCAGCTCTTTGTCTTATCTAAGCATGCTGTAACACAGCAATACCTTCTTTAGAAACATTAGCACTCTCTCTAGCCTATGGAATCTGGATCTCAGTTTAGTCTTCTAATTTGAAAAAAATAAGTATTAACATATACATGTTTACTTTTGGTTTGTATTTTCTCTTCTTGTAGATCCTGCTATTCGTTCCATCTCTGTCTCCATCCTAAAACAAAATGAACAGTATTTACCAAGAGCAAAAGAGCAAAATTAGTCAGGAAGGAATTTTTATTTTATTCTTTTTTATTTTTTAAACAACCTGATAGAGAATACAGCACAGTGAAAAAGAGGTATCTTTTTTTAATCTAGTTTTAAAAAAAATCTGAGTGGTATTTCTTTAGATTGATAAAGCCATTCACTGAAGTAATCTTGCCTTACATCATTAGTGCATGGCAATGCAAAACAAGGTGAAAACCTTTGAAAAAGTACTTAAAGGAATAAGACTGTAACAAGGAATACACCTTCTCTCTATCATAATTGCACATTTAAGAGGCCTCTGCTTTACCGGTGACAATTCAGAGTGACAGTGCTTAGCTTAGTGCTGTCATCTCGTTGCTACTATTATAGAAATTATAGTTGTGCAATTTTTAAAGTGAGCAATTTTATGAAGTTAATTGTGTAACATTGTTTATGAATTTAAACCACACAATTAATATATTATTCACAGACATGCATAATGGACTCTTTATTGAATGATAGTTTAAGGAAAAAAAAAGTAACCAATTTTGGAGCTACAATGATTGATTTATGGGGTAAAATTTAAAGTGCCAAGTATGTATTACTTGGCTACTCACCAGCTAAGTGGATGGGGGTAGTATGAAGAACACCTATATATAACTAACTGCAATGTATGCATATCAAGGAATCAGATAAATTATTTAAAGTGAAGCAAGAGGATTAACCTAGAAGTAAATGGTGAAGATTTAAGAAAGGCAATTGGCTATCAAGGGAAACTAAGCAAGAATTAGATGTTCTTGCCTATAAAAATCTTCTCTGATATAAGGTAATGGAAGCTCTGTTCTTTGAAATTTTAAAACATCTGGATCGAACAGTATCAAATTAAGACAGCACTCCAGTAACATCTCTCATTAATACCTTGCTTTTTAAGTAGATGGTGGGACTTTAAATGAAATGCTACCCAATATGAATAATGGAAACTACCTGCCTCTAATGAAAAAAGGACCTCTGTGGTACCAAGGGATCTGACTTCTTGGTACTTACCAAGAAGTACTGGAAGTACTTTCCATTTTTAATTCATTTGAAAAAAAAGAAAACTGATGTCATTACACATGGTGAATGTCACAAGAGTTCACGGGCAGTTCAATTAAAGAGCTTTATAGCAAGTAAAACTTCTCAGTTTAGATAAAAGCTATGCCCTACTGTTGCGCTCTAGCTTGTTATACTAACAAATTTTAACTGAACAACAAATTGAAGAAGTCGCTTGTTTTACTTCACCAGATTTCTTTCTCTGAACTGTCAGTTTAACAAAAGTATGTAAAATCATATTAATGTACGTGATAGATTCGGAAGAAATACACCAAAGCAATACACTAAGCTTGCTTCTTCCACCATACTCTTCATGTATACTAAGCAAAGGAGTGTCTCAATGCGTCATTGTTAGCTGAATTCCACAAATGTCCCGCTATCCCTTATTTGAGCTAACCTGCTTCAGAAANAAAAAAAAAAAAAAAAAAAAAAAAGCATTTCCATGAAAATTACTCCAGTAAAGGATAATTCCTCTTGTCAAAGGGCAGGAGGAGGTGGGTTTAGCGAGTATGTTTGTATAATTTAATAAAAATGTTAATCGAAATATCTCCATATTGATAGCTCTTGATTTAAGCTCTAAAATTAACAAAGCTCCACATTTTCATGAAACAGTGATGAACAGAGGATTATAGAATCATTTAGGTTAGAAAAGACCTTTAAGATAATCAGGTCAAACTGCAAACCTAACACTGCCAAGTCCAACACTAAAACATGTCCCTAAGCGCCACGTCTTCATGTCTTTTAAATACCTCCAGGGATGGTGACTCAGCCGCTTCCCTGGGCAGCCTGTTCTAGTGCTTGATAGCCCTTTCAGTAAAGAAATCTTTCCTAGTATCCAATCTAAACCACCCCTGCTGCAAGTTGAGGCCGTTTCCTCTGGTCCCTATCACTTGCTGCTTGAGAGAGGAGACTGACCCCCACCTTGCTACAACCTCCTTTCAGGTCGCTGTAGAGAATGAAGTCTCCCTTCAGCCTCCTTTTCTCCAGGTGAAACAACCCCAGTTCCCTCAGCTGGTCCTCATAAGATTTGTTCTCTAGGCCCTTCACCAACTTCAATGCTCTTCTTTGGACACACTCAAGCACCACAATGTCTTTCTTGTAGTGAGGGGCCAAAACCTAAACACAGTATTCAAGGTGCATCCTCACCAGTGCTTTTAGGCTAAAGCAAAATAACAAGCATGCTTTTCCTAGGTTGACAACTGTCATGTATTTTGAAATAGAAGCAGGAGAGATGGATCATACATTACTTTGATTTTAGATGCCTAACTCCATCAAAATATTAGAAAGCAAAAACATTGCATCAACATGGAGCTTTTTATCCCTGAATTGCTGATGCACAAAATTAAATAAAATCCACCCAGATCTTGTGATTTTTATTTTCTGTTGCGCATGTGTATACAAATGTCTATGTTACACAATCTTTGTGTATAAACAATGTAACTCATAAAGAATACAGAAAACCAGTTTTATTTCCACACAGATCCACATTACTGCCTATTCCATATTACTTATAGCCGATTAAGTTTGTTTTACAACTTAGTTTTGTATTTGTTCTCTGTTAATTCTCCTGCCAAAGCACCCTGACCCTTTTTCCACTATTAACACACATTATAGGCTTCAGCTCTTCCTCTTTCATCTTTAAACTTTCCTTCATACTTTGTCAGATGTATATCTCGCATTTTCATCCACTGATTTTCAGTCATGAGACTATAACAGGTCTGTGTGACTGTGTGTGAATGTATGTTTATATTCTTACACCATGTGTCATGAAATGACATTATGAGCTCCCAGAAGAAAAAGCAGAGCACATGTGCAGTATATCAATAATGTTTATAGTATTTCATATCCAAAATGAAGTGCAAGTTCTTAATAAGCAGATACCATTGCCTTTTCTGATGTACTTTATTGGACTTGTAGCCACCAGTTTGAAATTCGCATACAGGCTGGAAGTTCTGCTCAGCCACTCCACTGGCTGAGGTATGATTATAATCTTCCAAAAGAAAGAATGGCCATTAAGCACAATATGATAACTAACAGGAGGGAGAAGTTCACATTTAGCAATCTAGCAAAATACTAATAGAAGACAAGGCTACAGATAAATAGCTGCAGTTGTCATAAAAAAACCTATCTGCTAGATTTCATTTGTTATTGAATAAATTAGACTACAGTCTACTACAGATGACCCGGTGGCCTTCTAGGATTACAGACTAGAGGACAGCTATTCAGCCCAAAGGTTAGGGCCCATGTCCAGAACTGGGAAAGGAGACGAATATTCATGGCCAAAAATCAGGAACCAGAAAATCAAAGCAAGGGTCAGCAGCCAGAGATAGGAATAAACATCTGCCCAGGAATCACAAGGTGAAATCAGAACCCCAGCAGAAGAAATTACGATCAGAGGGCACATTGCAGAGGTGGCTCTGAAAATGTACAATATGATGTGTGAAAGGATGCACTGGGATTCTGCCTCGGAGAACTGCTTCTGTGTCACTGGCTGATGTGCTCTGAGTAACCCCTTAAAAACAGGTCCAAACTGCAGAGAAGCTGATCTACTACAATGGAATTAGGTCTTAACCCAGATTAGCAATACCAAGGATAACGAGAAGATAAGGCAGTTGGTGTATTTGTGTGAATGGTATACGCAGTATGTATTTGCTTTCTTCATGCTGCAAAGGGGACAGCCATCTGCCAGTCCAGTGCTGCTGGATTCACAGTCTGCACTGGCATACAGGCACAGTTACTAGGAGAGAGAGTTCCCCTTAGATTCTCACAAACCCAACAGACAGCTCTAGGAGGCATACCCTTGCAGAGGATGACTGCATATAAAAATCTCCATCTCTGCATCACTACTGTGATCAGTGTTACAACAGAGAAGTGTTCAAGGCCAGACTGGATGAGGCTTTGAGCAAGCTGGTCTAGTGGAAGGTGTCCCTACCCGTAGCAGGGGGTTGGAACTAGATGATCTCTAAGGTTCTTTCCAACCCAAACCATTCTATGATTCTGGGTTAAACATGCTCTTCTTTGATGCTTGTGATTTTGAGAAGAGGTACTGAGAACTAGAAAGCGAGGGGGAAAAGCTTAAAAACCTCTTAGCATAAGAAGGTTTAATATTCACATACCTTACACATATCTACAAGAATATCCAAATGAGTAGTAGAAGACTATCTTGTTGCATCAAGATGCAGCTGCAGAAAATTTTCCCATTAAAAATATGGCAAACAAGACAGATTTCTACCTTTCCAAACTGTCTGGGTGTTGAGAAAGATGGAAACTCTTTTCTCCATATCGTACCTGTTGAATAGGTTAATAGAAGGCTACCATTTCTGCTGCTGCTGACCCAGCAAGTTCCAGAGGCATTACATCCACATACCACTTTTAAATTGGATACTAACATGCAGCTTCCGATTCTTTTAATAGCAGGAATGAGTTAAAACAAACAGATCAATGTTGCACTAGTATGAATCCTTAGAGTTTTGATAAGTCTTTGACCTTCCTAAGTCTTTTTCTCAGTATCACTGCAGAGAGCAGTGCCAAATGCTCAGATTGGACTTCCACCTGTAATTTTCTGTGCTTGAAGCAGCAGCGGAGGAAGGTTGTATGCAATAGAACCTGGCATGAAAAATACAGATCAAAAGATAAAGATTAAATCCTGCCCCCCTGGATTTCCCCAGTGAAAAGTTTTCTTTACTTTGCCAAGTCAGAGGCCTTTGCTCTGCAGGACTATTAGCGCACAAGAAAGGGCAGCTCTTCATCCTTGTATGGTTTGTGCAAGGACTAGGAGAAATGAAGGTCCTCATGCTCAGGGACACAGTAACTCCCATGAGTCCTTATGAGTTGTCTCAAGGAAAATAGCTCGTTCTTTGTGGAACAAAATGGATTGGGAATACAAAAGTAGTTTGAAAAGGAAACATGTCTCTGGTGTGTTGGACTGCACCAGGTTCAGGGGAAATAGTAGCTGCTTGATCTCTTCTAGGTTCAGATGGTTACGGTAGTGAACTGACTACGGATTAAAATAAATCTAAGGCGAGCAAAGAAGGAACTAGCTGTGACTGGAAATGGAAGAGTTGATGTGCAGGAGCATAGGTGACTATAGCCTAAAGGATGCCTTTTCTGAGGGCTGGCATGGCAGCCAGCGTGAAGGAATACTGCCTGGGTGTACAGAGGGGGCTGAGGGATGCCAGAGCTCCTCACTGCCAGGAGAGACCAGCCCAGCAGTTGAGTGATACAGCATCGGCCCAAACCCTTTAGTGCACCATCACAGACCCAAGTTCAAATTCCTTCCTGCCCTGGGTTCTCAGGACTGGTGCCTTGCATCCCTTTAAAACAGCACATCTGTTTTGTGCATGGCTGTGGGCCGAGAGTTCTTGTCTGCACTACATTAGCTTGAGAGTTTGGAGAGTTTTTGTTGGTGAGATACACAGGCTTGTTATATATACAGGTTTGGTTGGCATGTGAGGGAATGGTGATGGACAGACACTACTGTCTCTGCTACTCAGGCATGCAGTTCTTGTTGAAAGTGGCAGCTGTGAGGTACATCTCTATGAGAAGAAAAGTGGAATGGTGGGATGGGCCATGAACTTTTCTCTACCCACACGTACATCTATGCTCAAGCAAGTTTTGGAGCCACTGCTTTGGAAGTGCTGCACATCCCTGGACTGGAGTGTTCTCCAGTATGGTAGTGTGGCTCCTTACCATAACAGTTCTCATTAAACACTTCTACATGGTTAAATCTAACTTAGGTATGTAAGATATCTTAGGTATGTAAGAATTTAAATATGTAAATATTGTGTAGTGTGTCAGACCACCAACATCTTTCTTAGAAAAAATCGTGTTGAGGATTTTGCTGTGACCTCACCCTATTTTTCAACATGAAAGAACAATATTGTCTGACTTCCCTCATACTATATTCTACATCTTATTGACAAATCACTTGTGACACTAATTTACTAGCATAAAAATATTACTACATTCAAGACAGTCTGCTTTGATTTACTACATCAGGGTTTCTCATATGCCAAGGTCCTATCATCTCTGCTTGATCATTAAAAGTCCCTTGGCTTTTTTTTTTTTTTTTTTTTTTTTTTTTTTTTTTTTTTTTTTTTTTTTTTTTTTTTTTTTTTTTTTTTTTTTTTTTTTTTTTTTTTTTTTTTTTTTTTGTGCAACAGAAGAGTTTTGCCCTGTTGCCTTGGCTAAAATCCTGAATATTGGAATGGCTTTGCAGCTNGAACAGGCTGCCCAGAGAGGTGGTGGAGTCTCCTTCTCTGGAGACATTCAAAGCCCGCCTGGATGCGTTCCTGTGTGATCTGATCTAGGTGTTCCTGCTCCAGCAGGGGGATTGGACTAGATGATCTTTCGAGGTCCCTTCCAATCCCTAACGTTCTGTGATTCTGTGATTCTGTGAAATACAGGATGGGTTTCTCAGAAACACCTTCTTCACATTAGCTCCTTGACACAAAATTCAGTAGCAAAGTAGGGGGGAAAAAAGGGCTGCGTAAACACAGAAAGTAAAATCTAATGACAACCGGAGACAAGATGTTTAAACTGCAACAGGGATTTTATCGCCTTTATGTGAAAGCTACTTTTATTACACGCAAAGGGAAGGAATGAAACTAAATACACATATCCATTTGCGTACAGGTAGTGTTTTGGAGGGTTGATATCTGTTCAGTTTTGTGAAAGCATTAATATCACTTATAGAAGCTGGATCCACTGAGTGTATCCAGAGGCACCTGCTGAATTCCACAGAAGGCAGAGACAGGAAGGAAGATAGGAATTAAAGCCTTTTTGCCCGCATAATTTTATTATAAGAAGATGCTGACTAATTTAATAAACTGCTGTTCCAGGCTTTTTCCTCTTTCCAAGGATGTACTCTCTCCCCCACCAGTTTTGTTTCAACTACAGCAACAGTGACTGACTGCTGGTACAAATCAAAGAAAGCAAGCCTTGCATTGCTAATCTTCCAGACTACGGGAGTCCATTCAGAAAACATATTAAAGATAGAAAACTGAGACTGAAATTAAAACTTACACTCTATCCTTCACATACATTGATCTGATATTTTAAAAAAGAAATCAAAGTCTCATTGACCTAAAGCTTGTGGCTCTGATGAAATCCATGAAAAACCACTTGGCTTATATTTAATTCAAGGATCTTTTTCTGTAAAAAATAAAAAAATATACCTTAACACACAACTGAAAATAACCAATTATTTTATCTTGTCTCCATTTCTTCAGCCAACCGTAACTGAAACCAAATAAGCCAAAACAATTTCACTATTATTTAAAAATGAGCTATCTAAATGGGATATTAATAAAAAATTCAGACATATTTTTAAATCTTTCATGCATTCTCAGGGATTTTTATATACATGTTTCACAAATGCTATTTTAGCCGTAGCAATACATTTGAACACCTGTTGTTTGTGTAATGTGTACCTACCAGTCTCTCAGCCAGACCAGATCATGCTATAATATATTTGCAGAGTATGTTCTTATTTTGGCTGAAAAGTAAACAATTCATCTGCTTACAAGGAAGCAAGCTTGCTTGTGAACACAGGAAATAAAAGCATAGTGATGTTATATACTCAGCATAAGAAAGAGCACAGAGTTTTGAACTATGAATACATATCTTAAAATAGTACATAGGTCTACATTCAATTCATGTAAATAAGCAAAAGCTAATTTATGATCACTTGAGTTGCACTATGAAACATACCTTACACACGCAGGCACATACCTTAAAAGCTGTGAAGAGTACACTCGCTCCTTTTTGATCTTCACACCACCCACTGGCATGACTGATAGCGTGCCCTAATGTTTTCCCTTCCCTCTCCCTCTCCAACAGATATGAAAGTAAGGTATTTACCCAGCTGCGTCAAACTCTCATTTGCCGACAAAATCTTTAAGAGGAACTTTGTACACATATATATCAACAAGTCAGCGCATCTCTGTCACATATGCCGTGCATTAGAAAGCTGGTTCTGTCCTAGGATTGCTGAGATACTTGGCAAGACAGACAGCCAGCCTCTGTGTCTCCTTGATGGCGTCTGCATTGCTGCAGATTTGTCTTGTAATTCATTGAGTTGAACTTAGCACATAAATTTTCAGTTATGGCTAACAAGTTAGAAAATTCTCCACAGATGAAAACTACATGCCTGTACGGATAGTCAAGCAGGGAGCACTTTGGGGAGTGAGAGCAGGAACAAAGGATTAATCCCAGAGTGTGAGAGTGACTTCAGAGAAAGAATAAGCTAAAAGAAACATCGGCAATACATAAATTCTGTGATAACTCTTTCCCTTCTACTTCTGTTCATTTTCCATCAAAATACTATTGAGTATTTAAATCACTCCCACCTTAGGAGGCAGTTTATTGAGATTCTTCTGAGAATTGAGATCCAAGTAAACCAAAGCTTCTACCGCAATCTGAACTTTGAATTTAAAACCAGCATCTCCACAATAAACCACAGAGCTCTGTCCTTAACTATGGCAAACCAGAGCCCAGCAACAGACGAGATTGTGCAGAACCTTCCACTTAACACAGAAGCAATACAAATCTGTGTTTTTATATGAAATCTTGTGTTGGACAGAAAAACCAAAAGGAACAAGGTCCTTTCATAATAAAGACTTGAACCTTTAATGAATATTATGCCATAATTAACAGGTTGTAGGCAAATTTGATGGTTTTACTCAGTTTTTTCTTAGAAAAGCAGACTTTCAATCATTATTTTACATAGGGTAGGCCATGATATAGGACTAAAGTGCAAAAAACTGAGGTTCTTGCCAATGAAAGATTTAACCTGGATGGAAGAAAGAAAAAATTACTATTTGAACAACTCTTTTGAAGAAGATTGTCAAAGTCTTTACATATCAAATTTATGTATACCTATAAAAATAACTTAGTTTTAATTCACTCTTCCTTTCTAATTTTGTAATAATGTGTGCCACTACTCTAAGGTGTATTGGTTTCATTATTATGAATGTATAAAGTAGTGAGCTACCCAGAGATCTCCTCTGCTCATAACATTTACCCAGTATACATTTGTTTTATTTGAAACATGATTTTTAAAATTAAGTAATTATATCACTAAAAGTCTTAGTTCACAGTTTTATTGCATAAATATGACATCAAATAATAGATGTCAATTTTCTTTACAGAGCATTTCAAGTATCTGTACAAGCACCTTCTTACTGATATAACACAGTCTGTATTAGCAAGAAGCAAGAGGTGGTGGAGGGTTTGCCTTAACTACACCAGCAGAATAAAGCAGTAAAACTTTATCTGCAGACAAGTCCTCTTACTCTACCACTCCAGTGTGAGCAAGACTGAATGCAGAAGATATTCAGAAAATAAAAGTTCTGAAGTGAAGAGCAAAGCCAAATAAATAATCAGAAACAAACAGAAAGCCCAGCCCAAGGGGCAGATGTGCTAATCCCATCTTGTTTGTTTTCTTCCAGTATCTCTGCCAAAGGAAATTCTTCTGTGTTTTCTTAAAACATCTGAACTTGAATGAGAAGAGGGAAGCTGGGTGGAAGGAGGGCTTTTCTCATAGCCTTACCTGAAGGAGTTTGAAAATGGGGGCTAGGGAGTGTGTAAACTGAGAAGAAAACAATTCACAAGCACAGATTCTTAGTGGAAAGATATTAGTTTCAAGACAAAAAGCCCTGCAAGTCATATCTGCATGCACACACCCTTTTCCTGCTATCTTTTTTTCAGAGAGGGGCAGATAGTCATAGCACTCTTCTGTTCTAAGAGCCTCAGGCCCTTGAAAAAACTCCGATTTCTACTAACCTGTTAGGTCCCTCTCAATACTAGGATCCCAGTAGATCTGAAGCCAACTAATACCAGTTCAGTCCTGCTCCAGGATTGGTTCTTGGTTCAGGTAGGCAACAGGTAGGATGATTCTCAAACTGTTTAGAAAGAGAGTAAACAATTTTAAACAAAAGCAGATACACCCAGAAAAAAAAAAAAAAGGAAAAAAAAAGAAAAAACACTGACCTGAAAGTTATTTTCCTGCTTTTTCTTGTATTTCTAACTAAAGCCAGTTGACATGGGCACAGAAGAATGTAATGAAAACTGGGGGAGGGGAAGACCAGAGGGAGAGACAAAAACATTCACCTATCTCCTTCAGCAGAGCCAACAACCAGAATAGTTTCTACCTTGCAAACCTAGTCCAAGTTCTGCTTTGCTTGATTTGGACTATGTACCTGAACTTCAGCCTACACCCTAGCCCATGCGACCTTACTAACCACAGGGCTACAGGGACCCTTCTCCTTCCTCCCATTATACCTTCCTCTACAAATATATTATTATTAATATGTGGTCAATGCCAAGAGAAAAGAATGAAAGAAACCCACTCCACAGAGTACCCTGAGAGGGCCATCTTTTTTGGATAAGGCAAGCCAAGGCTCAAATCTGTAGTCACCACCCAGTAGAGCTATATGAAGGCCGTCTATCAGTGCAGTAAGCAATGTACATATTTTACACCTTTTAATTTAATAATCTTCTCCTCACCTTTTGTATGATTTTAGTAGCCTACAGTGCTGGGGAGCGTAGTGGCACTAGTCAAGAGTTTCTTAGGAAACAAAAGGTTTCAAGGGCAGGTATAATCAGTCTAGCAAAGAAATGCCAGACACTTGTGTGGAGCTTCAGCAGTGGGAGCAAAAGAAATTGATACTCACAGGTGCTGCTGTGTCAGGGATTTGCATCAGCACAGATCAAATTAACTACTTATGGATGTGCAATGACAGTGTCACTACTTACTACTAGACTCAGCGGCTTGATCTGTTCACTACATTGGCTGCATGGAGACAGCAGAGAGTAACACAAAAAACCTTATGCTTCTGAGCTTCCACAGTCTAGGACAGGAATGGAACAGTAGAGGTGCAGTTCCTGTTATTTCTCATTCCCCACATCCTCCCAGGAAGGGCTTAGCCATTGTAACACATTATTTTGGATCTTTGGACCTTGGGTGCCTGCCTGCCTGCCTTCCTTCCTTTCTTCCTTCCTTCCTTCCTTCCCTCCCTCCTTCCTTCCTTTCCCCTTTTTTTTCCCCTCTTTTTTTTTTTTTGTTTTTATTTGAGCACTAGGTAGCTCATGTGCCCATCTGAACCCTTACAAGCCATGGTCTGGAGTGTTCGCTGCAGGGTCTCTGTTAGCTTTTCAAGTACATTGCTCAGAAGTAGAAGGTTAGATCTGGGGTAATAACCAACGCATAGGACTAACTCATCAGAGGAAGGCTCCTCTGGTGTTTGATGGACTCATGAATGTTTCCAGGAAGGGAAAAAATCATTGTATCTAAACAAAGAAACCTTTTGGTCCAGAATTCATGCTTTTGACTTCTACAGTCCTTCCTTACAACCTGTTTTTAATTGTGGCTCTCAATTATTAAATTTACTGAACCCAGAGAAATAGAAGACGTGATACAAATGGGGCAGACTTCTGATGTCTGAGAAAGTTTTCTGAACATCCATGTTCCTTTCAGTGAAGTGAGATGGCAGCGGTCTGCTCAGACCTGTGGCATGCTGTGGGCGCTGAGCACTGATGACATGGTTTACCACCCATGATTTACCATTCTTTCCTTGAGAAAGGATGTGGCAACAGATAGGAAACTTTTATCTGTCTGTAATACAGCTACAGCATTGCCTGAAATACAGATTCCTCCAAGGGTGTTTGTACCAGCCTTTGCTCTCAGCCATCAGTCTCCATTCTCACTCAAGGTTTGTGCTTCGGTACAGCAGCCTTTGATATGACCACAGCCAAATCAAAAAAGCTGCACAGGTGGGGTTTGCAACCCTTCTGAGTAAGAAAGTTGGGGTTAGCTTTGTAAAAAGCCTTTGAAGGAGGAGAAAAAGGAGGATTTGAAAGCAGGATATCCAGATGTATTAAGTTCTCTTCACCCCCATGGTGTGGAACACTATTATTGTGACACAAAGGAACCACACGGCTTAGCTTTTTTCTTTTCTGATTTTTTTTTTTTTTTTTTAAATAGTTCAGTTTCATCTCTTTGTATATAGAGAGCTATTTCTTTTACTTAATTTTTCCTCATTCAAATAAGTCTCAGGAGGAAGGAGAATGCAAACAGGCGCTATTTCCCATGTGCATTGCTTTTCTAGCCTGTCCCTTCAGTGAGGTTTGGTTAGGTCGCTCTGTCATACGGCACATTATTTTTAAACAGTTCTGCAACTCCTTCCAAAACATTCCTTCTTTAATGAAATCTGACACATTGGAAGAGAGAACGGGAAGTTTTTGTTGTTTGTACTTATAATCTTAAACCAACTATTGCTTATCCCAAACGCATCAGATAGCACAGCAGACAGAGCCAGCAAGCCTTCAGACACTGAACTCTGAACTTGGGCCAGACCTTACCCGGTCAGCTCCGTGACAGGAAAGCAGGCAGACTTTGAACCCGGGGCTCTGGGGCTGCTACAGGGCTGCCAGCAGAGAAACAGCTGCACTCTGTAGCACAGACTTTGTACCTAGACACATGCACATTTAATCTCTGTAACAGAGCCTTTGTTTCATTACTTATTAACATCTCCTCCTTGAGTAAAGTTCTTTGTCAATGAAGCTTTAAAGCATGGTGTGAGGGCTTTTTTCCACCTTCCTCTCCCCCCCAAAAAATAAAACCCAACACCCAACTTGATAGGATTACAGTAACTATTAAGAAGTACCAAAAAAAATTTTAGACTTTATGAGGCATCCACAGCTTCTCTGGGCAACATGTTCCAGTGCCTCACCACCCTCACAGTGAAAAATTTCTGCCTAATATCCAACCTAAATCTTCCCTCTCTTAGTTTAAAACCATTCCCCCTTGCCCTGTCACTATACACCCTTGTAAACAGGCATTCCCCCTCCTGTTTATAGGCTCCCTTCAAGTACTGGAAGGCCGCAATGAGGTCTCCCCGGAGCCTTTTCTCCAAGCTGAACAAGCCCAGTTCCCTCAACCTTTCCTCACAGGAGAGGTGCTCCAGCCCTCTGATCATCTGGGTGGCCCTCCTCTGCACCCGCTCCAAGAGCTCCACGTCCTTCCTGTGCTGGGGGCCCCAGGCCTGGACACAGGACTCCAGATGGGGCCTCACAAGAGGCGAGTAGAGGGGCACAATCACCTCCCTCTCCCTGATGGCCACCCCTTTTCTAATGCAGCCCAGGACATAGCTGGCCTTCTGGTCTGCAAGTGCACACTGCTGGTTCATGTCCAGCTTCTCATCCACCAGGACCCCCAAGTCCTTCTCCGCAGGGCTGCTCTCAAGGAGTTCTTCTCCCAGTCTATACAAGTACCTGGGATTGCCCCGGCCCAAGTGCAACACCTTGCACTTGGCCTTGTTAAACCTCATTAGGTTCTCATGGGCCCACTTCTCCAGCCCATCCAGGTCCCTCTGGATAGCATCCCTTCCCTCTGTTGTACCAACTTGGTGTCATGTGCAAATTTGCTGAGGGTGCACTTGATTCCCTCACCTATGTCCTTGATAACAAATCAGACTGAATAAAAAATAGGAGGAAAGTGTCAGCCTGCTGACACTAAATAGCCATACTTTAAGAAAGTATTATGGGATGTTTTAAAGTTGTACAGCTTTTTGCTACTGCTTTTCCTCTGGAGCAGTGTAAGTCCTTGGCTTCTGTGTATTTCACCATAACATATGCTAACACAATCAGCACAGCAAATCCATAGAGAAGATACTCAAGGCCTAGATCCTTTCGTGCACCATCCATTTGTTAGCCATCACTAAAATAAAACTTTGACCAGGAACAGAAAACTACCTAAAGGACCAAATGAAAACCTCAAGACAGGGGCCGAATAAGATGCTAAAATAATTTCCGTACCAGAAGCAAAAGCTGAAGATGCACGTATGCATTCACTGTAACAAAACCCTGTAACAGAGAGGGACTAGAAGATCCTGGTAATGCCCTAGTGTGTCTGTGTTGTCACAACAACATGGAGTGGCAAAGAAAATTAAGAAATTAAAGGTTTCCTGAAATTTTTTTTGTATGCAACTAGAATAAAACAAATACTTGAAGTATATTTTCTTTGTCTTCAGATACCACAAGTATTTGTCACAGCCTGTTTGAAAGAAATTATCCACAGACAGACAGATCACAGTTACACACTTCCTATTTTCCATCACCACCATCTTTTTGACATTAATTTCTTTCCACGCCTCTGTGGTGAGCTTTTTCTTCTTCCTTTTTTTCCTCTTCCATATGATGGGGGAGACACAAAACCCCCACACCCCCCCAGCTTTCCTTCCTTTTTATTGACAGAACAATACAAAAAAGGACATTTTCCACTACTTTAGAAAGACAGGAGGGAAAAAAAATAAAACCGAGTCAAGAGATTTTAGATGGCTCCTTTGCAGGAAGTTCGGCTGTCAGAACTCAGACGCAATTGGGTAAGGCTGGTAAGCTGCCTTGTGAAAAGCCCATGACTTTTATTTAGATATATTTGCTTACCCACTACCATCAGTGAACTGCTTTGAAAGCATCATAATTTGTCTAATCCTAGAGTTTCATTTGCATTCTTTGCAGAGAGCGAACTGACAGAAAATGACAATTACTTTTCTTGTGTTACTACTATTTTGGGTACAGTACTGCTTAGCCCTCCAATGACTGCAAAGCAGCTGACACAACTGCAAGAATGTTACACCTTATTATTTTGCTTTCTAAAGCCATGTTTTCATAGAATGGCTTGGGTTGGAAGGGACCTTAGAGATCACCTAGTTTCAACCCCCCTGCCATGGGCAGGGACACCTGCCACTAGACCAGGTTGCTCAAAGCCTCATCCAGCCTGGCCTTGAACACCTCCAGGGGTGGGGTATCCACAGCTTCTCTGGGCAACCTGTTCCAATGTTTTACCACCTTCACTGTAAAAAATTTCTTCATAATATCTAAACTAAATCTATGCTCTTTCAGCTTAAAACCATTACTCCTTTTCCCATCTCTGCAGTCCCTGATACAGAGTGCCTCTCCATCTCTCCTGTAGGTCCCCTTTAAGTACTGATAGGCTGCTAGAAGGTCTCCCCAGAGCCGCCTTTTCTTCAGGCTACACAACCCCAACTCTCTCAGCCTGTCCTCATATGGGAGGTGCTCCAGCCCTCTGACCATATTTGTGGCCCTCTTCTGGATTTGCTTCAGCAGGTCCATGTCCTTCCTGTGCTGAGGACTCCAGAGCTGGATGCGGTACTCCATAGTTGGGGTCTCATGAGAGCAGAGTAGAGGGGCAGAATCACCTCCCTTGAACTGCTGGCCATGCTTCTCCTGATGCAGCCCAGGATCCAGTTGGCCTTCTGGGCCACAAGCGCACACTGCCGGCTCATGTTCAGTTTTTCATCTGCCAACACCCCCAAGTCCTTCTCCTCAGAGCTGCTCTCTATCCATTCTCCACCCAGCCTGTATTTATGTTTGGGATTGCCTTGACCCATGTGCAAGACCTTGCACTTGGCCTTGTTGAACTTCATGAGGTTGGCAGAGGCCCAACTCTCAAGCCTGTCAAGGTCCCTCTGGATGGCATCCCTTCCCTCCAGCCTATCGACTGCACCACACAGCTTGGTGTCTTTGGCAATCTTGCTTAGGGTGCACTCGATCCTGCTGCCTGTGTCTCCCACAAAGATGTGAAACAAGATGTTTCTCCTCCTTGAGGTGGCCAGCCCCCTTCCACATTATGCATGCCTTATCACCCCACCCCTGGAACATAACCCTCCCATCACACGGGTCTACCCTGATGATCATAAGATTTAGCATTTGAAAAGAACAGACACAATCATTTGGAATAGATCCTACTTTATTTCTGGGTATTTATGGTGTTAGACAACAAAGCCTTTCGGTTAGATTCTGGACAGCACTTGCCTGCTCTTTCCATCAGTTCTCAAGGGTGTCAGACCTCTCTCCGTGAGGGCAGGTACAAAGATCTGTACCATTTGCATAGAGAGAGTTGCAGACATTAACATGAATGAAGTCAAGCAAATCATAATGTCTCTGTGAACAAAACAGGCAAGCCTCCAGGAAACTACAATACTTCTAATTGAAATAAATAATAAAACCAAACAAACTTGGGAAGTGTGCAGAGAAGAGCAACAAGAATGATCTTAGGTCTGGCAAAAAAAAGGCTCCTTCCAATGAGACATTGAACCAAATGTGTTTTGCTTCAAAGAGCAGATTATAATCTGTAAAGGACTAGACAAGAAGATATTTCAGAAGAATTTAAATGAGTGGGCAGACACAGTAGAATTCAATATTTGCAAGTTCAATCTGGAGATAAAAAGCATGTTTTAAGTATAATTAGCTACTGAGATGAATTGTCAAAAGATGCGGTAAATTCTCCATCACTAAGAAACCATTTTAATTATTGTATGCTTAGTTTACACTAGAGCCCAGAAGCCTCAGTCAACACAGGCTCCATAATCTTTAAGTTTATCTATCTTCTAGCACAAGCCACCCCTTCTGTCTGAAAAACATTCCTGCTGCTAATTGCAAATTAGATTATTTTTTTCCTGAGTAATCCAAGGAGGGAGAATCATGACAAGTGGATAATTAGTGCACACAACACCAGGTCACGTAGACATTATTCATATAATACTAGGATTCTTCAGTCCAGTGCTTCCAGAACAAAAACAAAAAAATACATGCCCTAATGTCTACATTCAGGTTAGAAAACAAACAAACCAACCAACCAGCAAAAAAACCTTAACCAAACATAAAGGAGTATCACTTTATGTATAAATTTAATATATACAGTGTTGTGTATAGTATTGTAATGTGGCTTTCTTGGATCCAGAACCTGCCAGAGAGGAAAGGTTTCAGACTAGTACTGTCAAGCACTACCAATTCACTCCCTGAACACTTCAGTATTGTTTTATACCCTTAAAAGAAAAATATAGCTAACAGAAAATTATTTCTCTTCTTGGTCCTCTAGGAGTATACATGGATAGCTCCTATTAACACTAATCAGAGTTAAGGGCAGAAATCCCCTATAGACAGCCATGTTGTCTGGGGATATATCCATAATTAATATGTTCTGAGGTTCTAATTTTGAAACAAAGTAATCAGGCTTAAGATGAGTTATATTCAGACCAATAAACCTCTGACTGCATATTTGCCTATAAATATATACATACACACTGTATCCAATGTCAGACCAACGTATAGTTTACAACTTCTGATAAAACAAGCTATATCTTAGATGTATTTGGAAGCCTGAAATATGAATACACAAGAAAAAAAGACCACAATGGGTTTTGTTACCTACTCTGTAGCACGTCATTATTGTAAATGTTAATGCTCATCATTGTTCTTTGTCTCATCATAGTGCCCAGGCTCAGCAAAGCTAACATAATCCTAACACTTCTGATGTTACAAGCTAAAATTACCATGCAGCACCATGGGGATATTTGTAATATGAAAGATGTGGAATGGGGACTCTGTGACAAGTACATGGAGGAGAGAAGAGGAAGCTAGATGGCTTGAACATGAGTGGTTTTGCAAGTATGAGGTGTTGTAATGGGGCAAGGAATACAAACTAAAATGATGTCAACAGAATTGGTTTCAATATTATTTAAGATTTCTGTCACTGAAAGAGACTTTTTCAAGTCTGTAGCTGCTGATGCTCCAGCACAACTGATGTCCAAGTCATACATAATGTATTATACAACACAGTATATTAACTCAGCTTCAAAGTGTTAATATGTCACAAAACTTAATTCAGATATCATATATTATGCAAAGGAGATAGAGATGTGGAAGCACACTCTTGTATCTCAGAGGTATCAGCCAGACTTTGCTTTGTGTCCCCCAGTCCAGGAGGACATAGGAGTAGCTGTCTCTAAACCTCTTTCATAAGGTGAATGCTGGATGGCTCTTCACCCCAGTATTTTTAGCAAAGAGACCTCATACGGAGGGCAAAATTATGCACTCCCAAAAAAAGCAGAAGCCTTTGAATAAAAGATAATAGCCCAGGTTTTGCAGTGCCACAGCTGCAAATACATTTTATACTGCAGATGTGAAAACTGTATAATATAAACACAGAAGAATATATCATTTTCTTTATCTACAATAAATCAAAGTCCTAGCTTTAGTGCTGCATGGGTAAAGAATCCAGCTGTACTCTCTGAATGTCCCAGAATAGATGGCAGCAATGGAGAGAAACTGTTGGCAGTAAAGATAGCAAACCTTCAGCCCCATGAGCTCAGTTGGGAATGGAGTTGCATGGAGAATTATCTAGTGCCTCTGTCAGCTGGGAACAGAGCCCATGACAAGCCACAGTACTTAAGATGGACACAGAGACCTTCCCCTGTTCCCGCATGCACTGTTTTTGTGAGTCT
Source organism: Syrrhaptes paradoxus (assembly GCA_013400615.1). Taxonomy (NCBI): domain Eukaryota; kingdom Metazoa; phylum Chordata; class Aves; order Pterocliformes; family Pteroclidae; genus Syrrhaptes; species Syrrhaptes paradoxus. The sequence goes on along the minus strand of VZTO01009229.1, from coordinate 111,909 downwards.
TTTACTAACTGCTCTCTCCCTGAGAACTTCCAGACTTCTTCATACAAGCTGCTACAAAAGGAGACCACAAGTAACCTCTACCAAAATTTCACTGTAAGCAGCAGAGGGAAAACATCCACAGGAAGCTTTTGCTTGTGATACCAAGTTTTCCAAATCCCCTTTGAAGGCACTTCAGCTGAGAGAAGAGGCTTGTGGTTCACTGTTTAAGACTAAGAGTGAAGTTTAGCTCCTGACTCCACCGTACCATTCCTGCATGATCTTGGGCCCTGATGCTTTTTAAAAGAGGTTTGAAGAGGTAAATTTAATTGTCTCTGTGTGTCACTTCATGTGTAGAAAAGAGAAAATAGAAGACAATTTTCTACCAATTGAGATGATAATATTAAGCACTGAAATATTAAAACACTGCAGAGATGAATTAAGTAAATACAGAGTTCCCATTAGCATCCATTTTCTTTTTGTGTGTTTAACTTCAGGTAAAACAGACAAGGCTTTTGAAGAATGTAATTGGAAAATATTCTTATGCAAAATACTTAATTATTTTATTCAGAAATTCTATAGGATTCCCACAATTTGAAGGAAAATTCAAAATATAAACCAAAGATGGTTAGATAAGTGCCTTTTTCTTTGTGAGGAAAGGTCCACCTATCTTTAATTAAAACACAACTTACCCTCTCAAAAACCACACACACAAACCCAAACCCAGAAAAACCACCCTAATTCTTGAAACTTTGAGGAATCTACTTTCAGTTCATGAACTGTGGGGGTTTAAACCCTCAAGATTATCTAAGCTATGTTTTTCTTTTCATTGTTTGTACTAAACTGAGAGGCAAAAGGAATTATTTCCTTATTCAGAATTAAACACACCTACAAGAACAGACTCAGTTTAGACTAGCTAGGCAATCCAGTGTATTTGGAGACAAAGAAAAATAAACTAGGACAACAGATGAAGTCCAGGATTCCCTGGAAGAAAAACCAGCTAACAGGACTGATCCCAGCCCTGTACTCTACTTGAGGCAGGAGATGTCCCTCCTCAATGGCCAGTTTGGGGAGGGTGGGAAGAAATGAAACAAAGCAAAAAGATGCTGTCTGCAAAAGACAGGTTGCAGGGGGAAGCTGTGTGCAGGAGCGAGTCCCCACACACAGTAAAGAAATCTTGCTATTATTTAAGAGCACTGAGAAGCAACGAGGAATTGTATTCTGTATCCTTTCACAATCTACTCAAAATATTCCTTCTGTAAGATCAGCATCTGATGCTTCCAATCCCCTGAAAAGCATTTCCTTGAACATGCACTCAAGAAAGAACCATTCATGGTGGCTGACAGACAATTTTGGAGCCTGTTAAGCCATCCTGTCACAAATAAACACCACCAACATAGAGTTAAACATTTTTTAAAATGAAAAAAACAGTAAAACACATCACCAGATCACACTTTACTGTCAGCTTCTCCCTCAGCTACTTCAGGGGTCATCCAGCTCTGGCCTGAACTCACCAACTTACTTCTGTCCTGTTCTTTGGTGGCAGGAGCTCCAGGTTCTCCTCATCTCCTCTGGGCCAAGTTAGAGCACCCTGATCTCTCTAAGGTGCTCCTCACCAGGGCTCGCTTCCTGCTTTCTCCTCTAATGACAATCTCATTCTGGAGCTTCTGCCAAATATGGCTGTGGAGGCTTAGTTTTTCCATCCTCTGTTTTCTGCAATTAAACTTAGGATATAATAGAAGACTTAGGATATATGATTAAGGCTTAGGTTGTAATAAAAGGGATGCTCTTTTGTTTAAATTCTCTGCCCTACTGCAGCTGCTTTAAATTTGTATTTCTATCGTTCTCTAATTAGTATCTTTCTTCTGTCTTTAGGCTGGCTTTTCCTGTTTATAAGGCTGCAGTAAAACATCATAAGTCATTTAACCTAGAAAAAGTGATCGTATCAACAGTTAATGAAATTTATTGGTTTACTCTCAATATTACATAGAGAATAAAGATGACAATATTTGTAAGAGAAAAGGGGTATGAGAAAGGGGTTATGTGAATGATTTGAACTCTTCTTCCTACACAGGCAGCAACAACATCTGGGGACTTCCTCACAGTAAATAAAAATATCTCTGTGTGGCTAATTAGTTCAGGTGTGGCAACAGGCTGATGAGTCTAGAAGGTGGTTCCCCTGGACTCAGTTCAGGTATTTACCCACTACCAAACAATATGAACATATTTTTCCCATCTCTCATTCTCTTAACCTTGTTTCAGCAAGCATCCTAACATGTGGAAAAAGCAAAAGTACAGGAGCCAAGACAGGAGGCTCACCAGGACCAAAAGCAACGCATTAAAAATATAGAGAAGGCAGAAGCCTGTGGTAATGAGGAACACACAGAAGTAATTTCCCTCCAATTCCTCTAGCCCATCCATTTTCTCCCATCCCTGCCCTTATTACTCTGTGGCAGTTCTTCAGGTTGTACAGTCTTCATTCTGGTTTAGCCCATCAAGTGCTTGGATTACAGCTGCCTGTCAATGAGTTGCTATGTCCTTGCACACCAAACACAAACCTAGGGAGAACCTAAGTCTGTTTCCCAACATCAGAAACAGTGAAAAGAAGCAAAGTCCCAAAACAAGTCAGTCATCAAATTACAACATAACACCACAAAATGTTAATTCCTTCCTCACCCTTTGTTTCAGTCCAATAACACTGTCATACTCAGTACATTCTTTAAACAAACAAAAAGAATTTGTCAAATGAACTCTTCTTTTCCATCCAAAAAGAACACATTTTCAAATTTCTGTCCTCTTCTGCAACAAAGCAGCTGTGTGAAGCTAACTATATGCTAAAATGGGCTTTCAATTCAAAATAACCCAAACACAGAATATATACCTTCAACTTTTTGATAAACCAGTCAACTATGCATTAAGCACTGCTCAACAAAATCAGTCATAGCAGAGCTCTGACAGGCATTCAAGACAGATTACACAACAAATCAAAAAATCATCATCAACTTCTGCATCATGATATGACTCTCGGTGCTTTGAGGCTGGTCCATGCAGCAGTGAATCTATTACGCATCTTTAATCCTTCACACCAACCTCTGCCAGCAAATCCACTTCAAGGATATTCCTAATGTTCCAAGTCTTGAGAAGCTTTAGTCTGTATTAATTAATTTAAAAAGGAAAAAAATAAAAAAAAGAAAAAGAATGAAAAAGATATGTATGTGTCTTAGGGCAATATCCAGCCTGATCCTACTGACAGCTTTCCTTACCGTTTTGAAATCCATTACTTTCCACAATAGGAGCTTTCTGGCAGCCTTCGAAAAGAAGCTTCTACCTTCAACGCAGGAACTGCAGTTGCTTCAGTGGCAGATCAAGGTCTCTGTGTGGTACAGAACAGCAATTACCTAGCCAGCATAACAAATATGCCAGCAAGCTTGTATGAAAAAGAATATATGTAAAGACAGAAAGCTCTGATAACAGCTTTCAGACATCCCAGAAACTCTTCTCTGAGCAACAGTTTTTGGGAGAGGGGAAAGAAGAATTAAAACAAGTCTGGCTGCACATCTTGCAGTTGCTGAAGGCTGAAGACATTTATACCAAACACAGTAATTTACTCATAGGAGCTGAGATCTTCACTTTGTTTGTGTAATGGTTGGATGCAGGAGGAATGGAAAATTCCTGCTAAGAATTCCTTCTCCTGGGTCAACTGGACCTAACAGGATTTAAGAGAAATTAGATGCCTGCTCTAAGGAAAGCCATTAGTGTAAAAGTGCTATCAAAATGTAACTTCGGAGAGATTTGACCCCATTTACAGATTCTAGACCAGAACATTGGACATGGATTCCTCTGTAAACCTTCTGCTAGAAGAATACCCCCTTTATCTAGGTACAGAATCTAAACACCACACAGTCAACAAACTGATGCCAAAATCATGCCAAAAAAAATTCCAGAACTTTTAATTTTTCAGAGCAGATTATTTAGGTCAAACCTCAGTATGTCTTCCGTTCATTCAATATGAACACACTTCCCTGTCAAACTTTCCTTCTGTCTGAGTTACAGTACCACTTGTGGGGTTTACACCTCACAATATGTATCTGTGCAGTAAGGATGGGTGGATCACTATGGCAGACTTCTCCCTCTGCCTATCATCCTTTCCAAAACAAAAAAAAAATGGCTGTAAGTTCAGCTCTGAAAGTTGGTTGATTGACTAATTATTAGTCCTTCATCTTAATAATTAGCATTTCAAAAGTATTTTATTAATCATCCCTGTTACGGGTAGGGACCATTGTAACTTTTGGATTTTTTTAAAATGCTTTTAGAGTCTTTTTCATTATTAAATCACCACTGAGGTTTCCAGAGCTGCTGTTATAGAGCTTGTAATAGCTTGACACCCCCCCTCCTCCTTCAATTCCACTTCACTGTCTAGGTGAATCGCTATCTCAAATTATCAGTATACTCTCCAGATATCACTATCTAGTATAATCAAGCTCCTAATGCTTATCAGATACAGTAATAACACACCTAATTTTTAAGTTTCGTGATAGGGTCCCTTTGGGACAGAACAGAAGGAAGACTGATGTATTATTAATATTATAAATAATTAAAATGAATGAAATATACCAAAAGTGGAAAGCATGAACCAAAGGAAGAACTGGCACACAAGCCTTAATGCAAACTATTGGCTCTGTGTCTATACAATACTAGCCATATACATTCTGTACTCTTTTACATCCCTGAAAAGCATGCATAAAACCATCCTAGATCAAAATGATATAATTCCCCACTCATTTTCCACACATGGAAGTATCTACAGAAGGTGCAAGGCAGGGGAGAGAGTGGTCAGTCAATCGTGTTTTAATTTATAGCTATTTTTGCCTAAACCCTGAATGGCCTGCCAATTATGAATAGCACCAGCTGGGCTGTCAGGAGAGCAGGCTAAGAAGGACACACAAAAGAAGAAAATAATAATAACATAAAAATGAAGAGCAGGAGAAAAGTTTGGAGTGGGAGAGACCTGATGGGGATCCCAGCTCTGGTGTTAAAATGCCTCACTACAGTCCTATCTTCCCCAACCCCCCCCAAATAAATATGATGATCATTATCATCATTATCTGGACATAGGCTTATAACACAGCTAGGACTACACCTTAGTCTTCTTGTGGCATAGTCTGGATACCTAACAAGTATAAAAAACGGGACCTTTCTGTGCTTAAATAAGCAGCAAAAATAAGAATTGCATATGATGTGTAGGATTAAAATCTTTTTATGTGTCTTCTTTTTCACTTTCCAATAACAACTCACTAGTTTCTTTTTTTTATTTAACATAATCATTTTACATGAGTTTTATATAAAATGCCAAAAAAATAAAGATTTTCAGTACCATGGCAGCCCTACTGTTTTTAAGAAGCTCTTTCCCCAGCCCATGTCGCAGGGAAAATATAGAAAATAATTCTTCTAAACAAAACCCAATGAATTCCCATCAACAGAATCATGTCTTGAGCAGCTATTGAGGGAACAAAGAATAAACACTGGTATTAAAAGACAAAGATTTTGTTCCACTGCTGTTAGGATGTCAGTGCTAAATCCATACTGGTGTGTATATAGAAATGTTGCATTTGGCAAAGCAGTAGTTTTAGAAACTGATCTGCTTTTCACGACTACTCTTACCTGTGAAAAAAAACTAAGAGATTTACCACGTTTTATTGTAATCTGTTTATTTGTGGATGCAGATCAGTTTAAAAAGAAGTATATTTATACTCATGCATTTCACTGTGTATAAGCATCATACTGATAAAATCTGCAGTGTCCTGTCCTGCCCCTGCCCCCTCTCGTTTTCATAGCCTTGCAGGAGAAGCAAGGCAGACAAGCCAGTATGAAAAGCCAGCAGGCCATAACTCCTCTACTACAGACAAGTGACAATTAATCACATTCCCCAGCTAGGCATGTAGCTCTTGTCCTTTAACACTGAAGGAAATATAAAGCTCCTCTCTCACAGCACTGACTGTCCAAGTGATGTTGGAGCTCTCAGAAGCAGCTCCTGAGCCACTGAGATACTCAAAACCGAGGTAAACCAAAACTTAAATATGCGAGTCTCCTGCTATTCTATTAATCCTTATTTTTCAAGGGAGCATTGAAAGCACAATCAGCTGCTGTAGTGGCACATCTATCACCATTTTTCCCTGCAAGATGGTAAATTGCTCCTCTTGTACCAAGGGTTCAAGGTCCTTGGGGCTCACTCAGGCTCTGACCACAGCACCCCTGCTCACAGGAGAGCCTGCCCCAGCTCAGGGTTGTGGGAGTGCAGCACAAGGGACTGAGAGACCTCCCCCTCCCTTGGAACAAGAAGGAAGAGAACAAGCCATAACATCATCAAATATGTCTACTCTGGGACTAAGAAGAAAGGGATTACTGCTTTTTTTCAGTTTTGCTCTCAAGCAACTAACCTTTCTGTTTTAGCTTTCTCCATATATGCATAACTCATTGATTCATTCTGACAATTACATAATGCTTTTGAAGTGCAAAGAGAGACCAAGAAGCACATTCAGAATCTGGGACACCCATAACTCATCTGTTTCTTATGGTTCCCTAGCATAGGTTTTATTTCCAAGTGACTTAGTCACATTTCAGTGAGTGTAACAGAGTTATTTTTGTAACTCTTCCAAAAACCCTTCAGCTAAGATGTGATGATGTACTGACCCCATGGAGGGGGAAGGGGTTACAGATATAATTTCATGAGACCACACAGAAATGTTAAGATTATCTGTGGAATCTCTCCTTCAGTCACTCAGCAGAACTCAAGCACTTAGAAAACTACCTTTTTGAAAAAAAGATATGGGTCTTATTTTAGCTGCTGAAGATTATTTAACTCAGGACTGCTAAATAAACCCCTCCACATTTCAATTCTATCCCCAGGTCGAAGGAGTCCCTCATTGGTTTTGCTAACTCAACTGAAATCCCCCTGAAAGAAGAAAACTACAACAAAGATGCGTAAAATGAGAAGTCCTGTTTGTTATAGAAGTACACTCATCTCACTTTCACAGAGGCTCCAGCCTCCTGTCACCCCAAAAGCTGACAAAATTAACATTTCAAGTGTGTACACCAAAAGCATAGGCAGAAATGGGTGATGATCAGGGCATGTCAATAATGCCACACAGCTGGAATGCTGCCCAGTCTGTGGTGAACAGCTGTGCTCCAAATGACTAATCACACCGGAGAAGGTAGACTGTAAAATTCTCCCTTTTCAGAGAGGACAATACTGCTTCTCCTGATGGCATCTCTTTTAATTAGTTTTTCCTTTTCCTTCCAGCTTCACGTTGGAATACTGTAGACAAAAATGTGTAAAGCAACAACATGTCTCATACATGGCCGTGTTTTGTCTTCAGTAAATCATCTAACCTGACAGCAGTGCTCCACTCCAGATGTGGATTACTGATTAGTGAATTAACTTCTGAAATTCTTTGAAAACAAAAGCAATTTATAAGAGTAAAATATTCTTCCTACTACTGTTCAGTTACAGACATAATATTAAGTTGTTGTTGGGTTCCAACTCCAAAGTTCAGTGCTTAGTCTGTTGAAATCATCATTAAGCAAAGGACTAGAGACAAAAAGACCCAAAGATGGTAGGTATATTAGAAAGCAAGCCATGGGATACATCAGTTTGGATGTACCTCGCCTGTGAAGTCACAAATACTGTGAGAAAATTAAAAAAAAAAAAACAAAACAAAACCAAACCCCAGAATAAAATGCAGGAAATGCTTTTTATAAAAACCTGAGTTAGTCCATCTAAATGCAATGTTATTTCCCAGATGCTGAAAGATAATAGCAGTCAGGACAACATCCATAAAGCAAAACAAAATACAGCTTTCATCATCTCAAAAGAGTTTGAAAACCCAGCCCATGACAGGACAAAATGTCTGGCATTTGCCTCTAACCATTCCAGTCAGCCTATTTTTGAGGATCACAGTGATAAACAATTCCCTGAAGTATACTGTAATTCTGCAGCACTGATGAGCCCAATATCAATGCCTGTGTTAAGGGCAAGTTCAAAGACTATTCAGTATTTGCTTGATAAGCTTCTCGCAGAGGTCATTAACTAGGACAGTTAGTTATCCTCTTCACTACAATTTTCTGTAATTTTTTTTCTCATCAAGTTTCCCATTTAGGGAACCTTCCCTAGCTGCCTAGGTACATCTAAAGGGAAAGGTACACACATAGCAGTAAGCCAGTGTGCACGTACTTTATCCTGTACAGCTAAAGCATGTTTGTGGTTAAAGTCTATTAGCACACATGAGACCAGGAAATGGTTTTATCTGGTTGCAGCATAAAGCTCTTACAGGACTCAAAATAAGACAGGAAGACAGGCAGAAAACATTTGCAAGGCTTAGGCTAGGGAGAAAGTTATTCCAGGAGATGCTTTGGGTAGCTCCTGGTGATACTCATCTCCAGTACTTGAGCATTACAAGTAAACAAATCCAACCAGATGAGAACCTTGGTGGTACCTCATCCTCCAGAGTTAACTGCTGCTGCTGAAACCTCTAAAAATGCTGATGGTTTGGTGTGTTCCTGTACTGGCTCTGCACATGACAGTGTAGTGGAGGCGGCTGGCCCCCAGAGGCCAACTTCTGTTGGCTGGTCCCTGGGCCTGTGGAGCAGAGCGAAAAGCATGATCCAGAAGAGCCATGACTCAGAATGACCATGAGAAACAGCTACCTGAATGGATGCTCAAGAGAGGAAAGAGGAAAATTCAAACCAGAAAATTCTCAGTTTTCCAGTTTTATAGCAGGAATAATTCAAGCAGGAAGAAAATTCAGCCAACAAAACCAGCAAGATAGCATTCAAGAGATCTGAAGAAAAAGCAGGTGAAACCCCAGCCCCTCCAGTCGCAGCTGCCAGGGACCTCCCTCCTCCCCAGCCGCAGGAGAAGTGGTGACCGCTCAGCAGGGCCTCCCCCGCACATCCTCACACCTCCCGCCAGTGCCTTTGCCTCACCGGCAGAAAATCTCAGCTTAGGAGTCCTGTCAGGACACAGACAGAGAGGACACAGCCCAGAGGAAAGACCTAATATAAATCTCTTTCTTTTTTCTTTGCTCTTCAAAGACCTAATATAAATCTTTCTTTTTTCTTTGCTCTTCAACAGGTGCTTTTAAGACTGGATGCTCTTTTCTCAAGTGCAACTTCTGAATAACCATGCAGTGTAAATATGGTAGATCTCACGTATAAGTGCTGTTTTTCATCTCAGAATATCCCACTTGGGTAACATCATCAAGTCTCTTAGGTTTTGGCATGAAAGCTTCACCCTCCTAGCACTCATGTGCAGGCCATGTGTACCCACTGGCAGCAGAGGCACACCTCCTGTGCCTTGCCCTGCCTGTGGCAGCAGTTATTTGGATAACACGTGCCATTTCAAGAATCACATTTTTCAGCCATGAGGAAGCAAAATACAAGGGAAAGCTATGGTAACCTTATCTTCTGATAAGCATTGTTGTCTTCATGCCTATGCTTCTTGGGTTTTTAACTGATTTCTGCAGTGCCAACTCCACTTTAAAAAAACTTGCTCAAGTATATGCGTAAACCAAAATGATGGAGGAAGCAGTATTTGAAACAAACTATAGCTACTCTGGGCAATCTGTTTAGCTTAGCTGATTATAACTGTTCTGAAAGTTTAGGTTACACGTAGTCATTGTCGATATAAAAGATAGTGCTGTTGGTCTCTCTCATCCCCAACTCCTGGGAGCCTGATACTCCCTTGCAGGAAGGGAGATGAAAACAAAGGAGGAAAAGGAGGGTAAAGGAAAACCTTCCAGAATACATACTTCTTTTTAGACTTCCCAACAGATACTCCTCAGAGAGGGGCTGACAAAGCCTAGATACTGGAACAGCCTGGCATTTCTCTTGATTTATAATAGATCCACACTTTCTCACCAGTCATGAGAAAATATGGATCCAAAGGAACAAGACTTCTGCCCAGGAAGGCAACATTCTGACCGCATTTTTGATCTGTGGAATATTTTTAAATGTACAAAATTCCAACAATATGTATATTGTGAGGTTTCAAAACAAAATACTACATTTCTATTTCTAGAGGGTCACTGACTACAGTGAAAGTTTAACAATTTGGAAAAAGTCTAATTCTCTGAATTTTACTGGTGGGTAGAAGAGAAGGATTGAGAGAAGATACACTGTTGATCTTTTTTCCCCCTCCAGCCCTTCAGCTAATGCTATCAAGGAAACATTTTTCGAAATCTCCAAGACTCTTACACAATAGGGAAGAAAAAAAAGCACAACCAAATACATCACTGTCCAGCTGATAATATTGCAGAGTAAAATCCATTCAGAGCTCTCCCACAAGCAGAACACTTCTGAGTTGCAGCAAATCAGATTTGGCAATAATAGGGCTGCTCTTGCTTATTCCCCCCCCATGACAAACGGAGGCTCAGGTTATCTAGTCCAGCATACAGTTGAAGGAGCTTGAATTTAGCAAGTTGGTTTTTATTATCAGTCCCCCTTCCTAAGGAAGCCAGTTTATACAACTGCCTGTACAGGCATTTCTATCCATTTGTCTACCTTGTAAAATAACTTCCAGTTTTCCAGGGCAACTTCAATGAGGTTTTGACAGAATGGTAGCAGTTGTAAAAATACTGTGTCTGATAGGGTTTTGTACATGTATAGATGGTAGGGCAGAAGAAAGATAATGCTTCTGCTGAGGAAAATTTGTGATGTTAATTTATTAGACACAAGAAAATCCACATATTAAGCACAAACCTAAAGGAAATCAGGCTTCATAACTTTTACTCCTTATGGCACTAGTTTTTTCCTACACTTGTGAGACACCTAAACAGCACAAAACCCCAGTTTTACAATGTATCAGCACTATCTTTACATATATATGTGTGTGTATATATATATAAAATAGCAATTGTAAATATAGAAATAACTGGGCTGATACAATAACAAATCTGCAATGAAAGCACATATACCTGATGAAATTAGAGAAGGGTCCAACAATGAAATCCCTGCTTGGATTTTATGGCCACCAGTGACTCCACGTATGTTTTTATACAGGGATTTGTCTTAGAACAATCTTTGGTATACATACAGGATATCACAAAATGATGACAGTAGTCACATCTCTGGCAGATGTCACCTGTCATTTACCAACATGTTTGCTTAAGCCTGTCTAAATTTTTATTGAGAATTAAAATTTCAGTGAGTAAAATGGAAACCATGTTTTTTATTAGGTATTTAGCTTCCAAGTTAATGCTCTTCTACTAGGTCTCCGAATGCATTGTAAGTAGGGAAAAACAAGCAGAAGCAAATGCATTTTTAGTTTGCATTTCAACCAAAGAATCAGATTTCTCAACAAGATTGTGAATATTGTGCTACAAAATATTATAGAAGGTCAGATGTCATCTTATTTCCTCTGCAGGTTACTGGGTAAAGAAAATATAGTTGATTTTTGTATTCTATCAATAATTGTATTTTGTCTGCTGAAAAACCACCAAGCTATTTTAGCTAAAGGCAAGGTTATCTAGCCATCCTTGATTTGGGGCAATCAGCCATCATAAAACAATTCCTTGGAGTAAACACTATAGTTAGAGACATGCAAACAAATACTAGAATTATAAATTATAGTACTACACATGAAAGAAAAAAGAAATCAAAGGGATTACTACATAAAGCAAATCTGTATTATGCCTCCTACTGAGTCGTTGCTTTTTCCACGTACTCTGCTTTGGGAGGTTGATGTTTCTTTGTATTTTTTTGCTCTTGTCTTTTTTTCCTTAAGCAAAACCACATGTTCCAACAGGGTAAACCAGGTAAAACCATTTTTTAATATTAATTTTTGGAAATGTCGTACATTTCTGTGTCTATCTCTCTTCCAGCATACCAGTGTAATATGTCTCTCAACACAGAGCTCAAGACTTAACAGAATTTAGTACTTAGAAAACTCCAGCAAACTACAAAAGACAGTGTCACACAGAGTTTAAGATCTTGCCAATTGGTTTAAATTCAGCGAAAAGAAAAAAAGTCACATAAAAGCAAGTATATCTTTCCTATTAATTTGTGACAAGGTTGCCTTTATGCAGATAGTCAAAGCCTTGGACAATAAGAAGGGGCATTAGTCTGCTATGCACAATGAAGCTACACTCATCTGCATCAGTATTTGATTTGGACAAATATTTGGAAGAAACAATTATTGCTTCAGAACAGGAGACCTCTTTGCTAAAAGGAAGGTGCCCTGTTGAAAAGATGCTAACGCATCAGTTCTAAGTTTCATGCATAAATCAGCCTCAAAATACACCCTCAATAAAATATTTTTCCACTATTTCACCGCTCTAAAAACATAAAGAGTGGAATTAATTCCATAGAGACAGATTTTGAACCCTCAGAGCTACCATTAAGGAGGTCCTGGGTATCAAAATTAGACTCCAATATATAAAATAGCATTAATATAATTAAAGCTTAGAGTCATTTTAGCTACTGGCAAAAACTAAAAAACTTAAAGCATTCCCTGGGAAATGTAAATGTATTTGCTTTTTGAAAGAGTGGTGTGACTCTCTATATAATCAATCAGCTCAGTTGCTACAACTGCACTGTCAGCAGTGTAAGAGTAGATTTACTATAGAAAGGCACTGAGAAAAAGTGATGACAATGACATGCAGACACATCAGAAGCTCTTTTCCCCCACATAAGGTCTCCATCAATTAAAACTGTAAGTCATGAACAACATAAATAACGAAATAACACTCCTGAAAATTCATCAGTAAAGTGGAACACAAAGTGAAGGCTGTAAAATGAAAGGCAGCAGAGTAAAGAATCCCTTTGCAGTCAGGCATAGTAGCCCCATGAAAGCTCCAGTATACCCAAGACTGCTCTGCTGTAATTTACTTGTCCCTCCCTTTCTTTTTGTACCATCCCAGCAAAAGCGATGCTGTGAGTTATAGAATAGACAGAGCAGAGCCACACAGTGTTTGAGGTGTGGTAGCAGTTTCTGGGCTAATGTGATCCTGCTTTGCCTGATTTAACATTTCAGGGCCTCACAGGTGGAACCAACCTCAGAGGAGTATGTACATAAAAATAAAGGTTCCATAGATGAGATCATACCCTTCCTTAGAGTACCCAGACTGGTTTCCATCTACCCAGCATATCAGGAACTGCAATCTAAATTGGTGCAAGCAATTGTATCAGGCATACATGTGAGAAATGTACATTTCTGAGTATGGGATAATCTATTTTATATGTTCTTATGTTCTCCAGTTTCTTCTTCCCACATCTGTTCTTTTTGGCTCCATGTGTACAACAGCTGCATATTTGGGGAAACTGATTTCCAACAAAAGAAAAGTATTCCTTACTTTTCTAATAAATCACTCTTCACACGGTATATAACTCCAGAAATTCAGAGAATTAGGCTGCAATACCAGCTTTTTTTTTCATAGTAAAACAAAACAGCATTATTTCCCTAGTGATATGCGCTCTCTACCTAGCAAATCAACAGATAGGTGCCCCATAGAAATCCATTTATTCATATCTAGTTCTCTCCCAAAAATTAGTGTCCAGCCTTTTATGAATGCAACTCATACACTTTTATCCTGCACTGTCATTACACCTTTGTGGTCTGTAAAGAAGCTGAACAAACAAAGAACGGGAATTACCAACTTTTGAATAAAAGGCATAGAAATATATTGTGGTCCCTAAAGAGGATGTTGGGATCCAGGTTCCTTCGCTGAAGAAGGATGAAGATATTCACCCCAGAGCAATTTCAGCCAGTGCAAGGCTGTTGCTTCTCCAGAAGCAATTCTCAGGCACAGATAGTGAACATGACAGGGGCACGTCACTGTCAACACAGAAGAGTTGATGGAGCATCAACTCCTCTGAATCCCAAGCCTGTGTATTCCTCATTTGCTAAACCTTCAAGTCTTCATTCAAGCCACGTTATTGCTCAACTTAAAAAGAGTCACCATTAAGGAGATACGCAGTAAAGTTTTAATGATCAAGCACAATATGCAAATACTACATCTGCTATATCATTAATAATTCTGTAATAGAAATCAAATAGTGTACATGTGTACATTCTCTTGCTTAACCTTTTCATATTTATACAGAAAAGAAGATACTGAGAAAGCATTGCACAGGAGACAGTTAAGAAATTAACTAAGAATGTGAAATTAAAACCAATAAACCCTGTGACAAATGTTATGGATGCCGTAAGTTTAACACCCTTTTCCTAATCTTTCATAAAAATCACAGTACAGCTTCACACCCAGTTCATTAACTGCCTCTCTTTAGTTAAACATCAGGCAGCCTGCAGGTCTTTTGTTTGTTTTTGATTCAAAGACTGACTAGGACATCTAAGGTGTTTTAATAACAGCCCTGTGCACTAATTTTTCCAGTCTATACAGTTCAACAATATTTTTTTGAGGGGATGAAAAGTCATTCTTTGAGTTTATGTGTAATAAAACATGGCCAGTGCTCATTAGACAAGTACAGCAGAGTATTTGATTTTAAAAGACAGTACTGACGAGACTATTTGCTGCATAAAGTTACTCCTGTATATGGTAACAGCATAGCAACAGTACAATATAGCTGTACATGTCTGACATGCAGGTTTTCAAACTACATGCATCAATCAGAAAGCCATCAGGGGAAGCCTCACTATCTGTCTTTAGGCAGTCCCTGTAATGTAAGTAATGTAAGTATGTTCAGCCTACTGCTTTTCTGTTCCTGCTGTAACTTACAGGAAACCATACTTTACTATGAAACCCTGTGATGCAGCATCAGTGGTCTCCAGCTCCAACTTCCTGAGATACTAAAAACTGTTTGCAATCAGGTCTGCTGGCTCCATTAAAAACAAACAAACAAATAAATCCCAAGAAAATAAAATCTTCTGGCACCATCAAGACACGCCCATAGAAAGTCTTAACTAATGCCAAATACCAACAGCCTTTGCACTGCACAAATCCCCAAAGGCAACCACAAAAGCAACCCAATCACATTAAAAAAAAAAAAAAAAAAGGATTAAGAAGCCATAACCAAAACTTTCTTGGCAATGACACTGCAGATGGGCTGGAAAGGAGAGAGTTCTGTGCTCTGCCATTCGCCTAATCCTCATTCCCACTTGCCAGCCTATGGCTTTGCCTTTCAGTATGCCTAGCACAACATTTTACAACTGCCCAAAGTGAAATTTCCCTCCCCAAATAGTGCACAACAACAGAAGATTGGAAATTCTGGGAACCAGCAGCTGGGGAGATCAGTGTTGGTGGGCTGAGATGAAACGCTCGAGCATCTCTCATCACAGCCGCACAAAGCCAGATTCCAGAGTTGTTAATCAAGCACAACGCAGTGGGAGCTTTGCCCAATTAAGTAATGGAGAGTTTGGCTCATTCTAGCAAAGGATTATACCACAACAGCAGAAGCCCTCTGGTATGCAAGATCGACGTTAGCACTCTCTACTGTACTGGTAAAATCCCTTCCCCTCCCTTCTCCTCTACTAGTCCCTCTGAATAGAAAGCTTTGAAGGCAAACTGTGAAGTGATGCTGAGAAAAACAGGGATGCAGTCACAAGGGAACATGGGGCATTTGCTTTTTAGTTCTCTTTATCTTAGCTTTAGTACCTGCCCTCCTTGCATCAAGAAAAACCCTCTTCTCTCCCTTTTCCTCAAATAATTTGAAAACAACAGCATTTATATCCACGCTGAAGCATAACCCTAGTATACTCAGGTATACCTCTCCAAGCCCAGCCTCCCAGCCACAACTTGGATGACAAGCTTGCATTTCCACTACTGAGATCTTTCTCCTCCCCCTCCAAGGAGGCTCAGTGAGGTTGACAGCTGACCTGTTGAAGCCTGGTGTGTCTGCTCTTGCAAAAATCTTGTCTCTAACCCTTTGCAGGACACAGAAACTTAGTTAAGGAAGGGAAGAAATTATTTGTTGAAGAAATTAAAATATTAACAAAAAAGAAAATATACTAATTTATCCGAGTGAGTGGGTGAGGTGTTCAGAAAGCATCTCAAGCTGCAGAGGACATATGAGAAAATATCCTAGGCAGGAAAGCATATACTGCAGAAAGAAGTGCTAACCATGCCACACTTTCTCTAATCCCACATTACCCTTTTGGATCCATAATTACTGAAAAGATTACCTTCTCTCAAGATCCTGAAGACCTGATCCTGCAAGACAAGACAGAGGGAGGTAGTAGAATTGGACTAGGCTGAGTGAGAAAGCAAGTCGATAGTCCTCACAGAAGTAAAATTTTTCTTGAGGTTTCTACGACTAGTCACTGAGGAGCTAAGACCTAGAAACCTTTATTATCAACTTTATTTTGCCATGAAATTTATTTAAAACCAGTCCCCAATACCAGTTTTGAAATAACATCTGCTGGGAGAGGGATTTTCAAGCCCCACGTTATCAAGAGAAAATGTTTCTTCTCCTCTCCCCCTTTAAAGAAGGCAGCTGCATAACCACCTATACATTTAAATCTATTTTCTGTTTACACAGATTTTCAGAAATAAGTGCTGCAATGACTTACATTTACACATTGCTTGTGGTCCCACTGAAACCAGTGAGATTAGTCCCAGAGGACAGAATTAAGTGTGTGCATAAATCTTTGCAGGATCTTGGCCAAAGAGACTACTCTATTCAGAAACAATAAAGAGGCACAGACTTGTGCTAACTCCATGAGCCCAACCCTGTTCTCAGAAACACAGCTTTACTTCTCTTTGGGGATGTCCAGTTGCAAAACCCCTCAGGAGCACACCGAGCTGTGGGAAGCAAAGCAGAGACAAGCAAAAGACCTGCAATGGGGGGAGTTATATTTCATTAAGGAGTTTATCAGTGTGAAGTCATGGAGGCATGTTGGTGTAATTTAGATGCATTTTTGACTTAACACTCCTGTCAAACATAATCCCCTCTGGTCTCTCTTTCTGCCACATAACATTCGCGCTTCCATGGTTCTCATTACTATGGGGGTCACTAACAGGAATGTATCTAGATAGGTTTGAGAAGCACGTGCAACTTTTTATAAAGAATAACGGGTAGCTTACATTATTTATAACATCACTGATTTCATTTGCATTATGCCTTACTTTCCAGATTTTTAAACAAGGACATCCTAATAGGACTGTACAGGTACATTTCTTCTGAGATTCATGCTCTACACTAGGATTAGATGTCTTCCACCAAAATTGTTATTAAAATTAGCATTACACATTGTTAGATTGTCTCCTAAAATGACATGGTTAAAATATTGTCTACAACACCTGCATCTTCTATTTCTCTTACACAAAGAACAGATACAAAACTTTAAAACAATGACAAGGACAAAAATATAAAATATCAGGAAAACAGGTAGCAATATAGACGTAAAAGCTCTTGTAATGTAATGTTTGATGGCTGCTAAAAAAAAAAAAAAAGTGAAAAAAAATGCCTCCAAGTTAACCAAACCATCTGTGAAATCGTAAAATGGAAGGAAAAATACACAAACAATCCCAACAACAGAACAGCCAAGGCAATGGAGAGTGGCTCAGAGCAGATAAGATTTGATTCTCTCCCTTGAAATTCATAACCACGTTTTTCTTCCCCAGAGATATACTTCATGTGCAGTGGCTTCACATTTCCTTTACAAAAATAAAGCATTGCACGTAAACACACTTGTTTTTGTCACTGTCTACACTGGGACTTGACTAATTCAAGTGAGTAAATCTGTTTTAGAGACTATCGTTGATAATACACTGAGAAGAAAACACTGATCTTCATCTTGAACCAATAACTGACATGATCTTCTGCCTGTTGGGGGAAAAACAATTACAAAAAACCCAAAACAAAACAAAACTGAATCACCCACCATGGAGATTACAGACCTCCACACAAAGAGAAAGCAGAGCTGATTGGACTCTTCATTCTGGATACCTGAAAATCTGTTCTCTTCTCTGTATTAATGTAGAATTTTCCTTGGAAGTCAAAGCACAGGGAGGGATTTGTCTTACTAGGCATTCTCACTTGCTCCTGTCATCTTTCAAGAACTGCTGTTTTAAAAGACTGGCAAGTATTTTTTTCTTCTTTCCTTGCATTCACAAGACAATATTACATGTTGTTTAAACCCAGTTCAATTAATTGGAAATGGCCCATCAACGTCAGCATCACAGAATCAGGCCTGAGACCCTCTTCTGAAGTGCTGGAGAAGAAAAAGAGACTCCTTTAAAATCATCCAAGCAAAAAATGAGTAAAAACAGGCATTCATGAAATGTTATTGTCCAAGATAGAATAGTGGAGGCCGAGGAGAACAAACAATATAAATAGAGAACATGTTTTTCCTTGCCTGCTTCACAATAGCTAAGATTCTTTAAAAAAAGAATAGGTAGAAAGATAAGACATGCATGCCTGATATTGAAGAAAAGACTGTTTGTACCCAGCACACTGGATAAATTGTTCAAGAACAGTTCAGCCATGTCAAAAAATGACCCTCTCATGCTGCCAAGGTCAGTCAGACCTGTAGTCAGTGTTAGTCAGAGAGGTCATCACTGCTTGCATATTTCAAATATATTCACCTGATTTCTCTCAGGACTTCACAACTTAGTGCAAACCAGTCGGGTAGGGGAATTTCAGGTACAGTGTAGTTGGCAGGTGTTTTACTGATGGATCAAGAGCTGTAGGCAATACACAGCCCAGTGATGAAGACTATCAAAAAGCCTCTATGCTTCTCCGGACCCCAAACAGAGGCCTAAGCGGGACTGTGATAGATATGTGCTGTGTGTACATAGGATGTTCTCTTGCCCTGCCCACTCACACACACACATCACTCTGTGACACTAATAATAAACTACCCAGCTGGGACTGTTGCTGTGTAGCCGACACACGAACTTTTATGTATCATCTGAACCCATTGAATCTCCATGTATTTTTCATACCAAGGAAAGAGGTCTGACCTCTAAACCCCTAATTCCTGGTAACAATTCCACTTCACTCCTAGCACTCCAGACAACATTTGTTTTAATCTCAGCCTGATCTCTGGAAGACTCTCTAATGTTTAATATAGCAAGGAAAAAAATCATATAAGCCTATTGCCATGGCAGTTCATTATACAGCTGCATCCTGAGAAGTAGTTTACTTGAACAGGAAAAACAACAACAATGCATTAAGATGTAAATTAAATGCATGACGGTAGTTAGTCTTCCACTCAAGCAATTCCCATTGTTATTTTGACTTACTGTTCATCAGAGGAATGCTGGAAAGCAGCAGCTTTTAATCATCTGCTAATCAATTCTATTATTTCTCTAATTCCATAGTTTTGTTTAAAAATACTTCAGGAGAAATTTTAGGGTAAATTTATAGCTAAAGTTTTCTGACCCTTGCATTGAAAAATATGATGGAGGTACACTGTGGAAAAAAAAAACTTCAATAAATTGCTTTGTAATCCTTATCTGTGTAGAGAGTTTAAAAAAAAATAATTAAAAGGAACAACTGAAATATCCAGTGGGAGTTAAGTCACGGAGTCACCTTCTTTCCAAATTTATAAGCTGCTCTTTTGAGACGGATGCCTAGCAGAATATACAAGGAAGAAAAGTCTCAGCTGGAACACCTAATGTGCAATGTGAAAGAGACAGCATTCAGCTATACCATGGTCCCCAATACTATTTCATAACAACTCTGGCAAAGACTCTCCCAATTCTTCTAGAATTGTTGCCTTCAGACAATAAGGTTTCTGTTTCTGTGGTTGTCTTATTTTTCTAAAGGAGACCTATGTGTAATTATATTCGCACGGGCATTGTACACTCTAAGTAGGCAGGATCCCCATCCAGGGCAGAGGAGTTCAGGGCAGGCAGAGGAATTATGCTATTTTAAACTAGCCATAGCCTTGTCCCATGATGTCTGGTCAACAGATACGCATCATTGCTAATTGGCTGTCCGGTCTCATCTGTCCATGGTTGAAAGATAAAAGTGTGAAACTAACTCCTCTAGGTTTTAAGGCCAGAATACACTAAAGTTAAATTCATTTTCACGTGGGTTTTTCCAGTGTTTTCAGAAACTGAATACCAAGTAGATTTTCCCAGAACCTTTTTAAGAAAATCCATAGGAAGCTTTTATTCTCCCAAAAGCACTAACTCAACCTTCCCCCCCCCCTTTTTTTTTTTTTTTAAGTGCCCTGGAAATCACAGATGAAGATTTTCTCCTTTGTGTTCCACAGTACTCCAGCAGTTAATGACCTTAGAGTAGCTTAGGTGAGATGGTAACAGCATATCCAGTGCTCAATATGTAAACAAAGAGAACGGAGAGGGAGGGAGAAAAGCCTTTTCTTCAGTGAACAACAACAACAATAAAATATCAAAGTGAAATGAGATTAAAATGTGCTGGGAACCTCTAATTTTTGCAATTATTACAGAACCCAAGTACTCTGCTGAAGCCAAGACTTCTGATTTTCCAGATTATCTATTAAGTGCACATGCCAATGATTACTCACTAAGAAAGTTTTTGTACATATACTGGAACTAAAGTGACTGTACAGGGCAATTACTGTCCCACCTCAAGAGTGGTCTGGTAGAGTTCCAGACGTGAACAAGTGGTGCTGAGACTGATCTACCTTTCCCATGGCCCTTTCGTTAAATACGTGCTGAAAACACCTCCCTGTGCTGTTAGAGCACAACGATGCAGAGGGTGCTTAACATCCTGCACTTGTATTCCTATGCTGCGTGCACAAAGTTCTTGTTTACTTTGAACAATGATTTCTAACTTAAAGCTTCAGAGCCAGCCTGTGCCATTTTCTGGTCCCAAGCCAGGACACCCAATTCTCAACACCACTGAGTTGCAGAAGCTGCCTCAGCTAGCACAGGTATTACCCCATTTCAGAAATCCTTTTTGTGCTACCCTTCCCACCTCCTCTCCTATCAATATGCTGTAAGCAGTCCTCACCAAACACACGTTAAGGCAGGAAAGGCAAAAGAGCTGACCTGTAAATGAGGGGACTTGGCTAGCTGGGATGGTGCCCTGAGGGAAGGCTGAGGGGCTGGGGCTTGCTCAGCCTGGGGAAGACACGGCTGCAGGGGCACATAACAGCCACCTGCCTGCACCAGCGGGGAAGTGATAGAGGAGATGGAGCCATGCTCTGGAATCAGTAGTGTGTCAGAATGAGACACAATGTCTGCAAGTTGACACAGGAGAGGCTTAGGCTGGATATAAGGAGTAACATTTTCCCCTTGAGCACAGGCAAGGCAGTGGAAGAGGCTGTCCAGAGAGGCTGTGAAGGCTCTGTTGCTGGAGGCTCTCAGGAGCTGCCTGGACAGACTTGAGCAACCTGGTCTGATCTCACAGATGACCCTACTTTGAGCTGGAGGTTGGACTAGAGACCTCTCAACATTCCTTCCAACCTAAATCTCTATATAGTCCTTTAAAAAGTAGTGAGTAAATTCAACAGTTTGGTTTATATGATCACCTGCCTTCACTCCGGTACCTCAGAGCTGTA
Organism: Syrrhaptes paradoxus; assembly: GCA_013400615.1. Taxonomy (NCBI): domain Eukaryota; kingdom Metazoa; phylum Chordata; class Aves; order Pterocliformes; family Pteroclidae; genus Syrrhaptes; species Syrrhaptes paradoxus. The sequence continues at coordinate 90,488 of VZTO01009229.1, read as the reverse complement.
ATCTCAGGAAAAAGCAGATATCTGCTTCTTCAAAGTACTCTCACTCATGCATGCTTTGTAAAGGTGAAGGCTTAGGTGCCCCCCGGCCCTTACACTAGGAGCTTTCAGAAGATGAGGTTGTGCCATTTTGAAACACGGGGAAGCTCAGGCTGCTATCAGATGCATGCTGACCTCTCTGTAGCTCAGCGCAAGCTCTTCTTGTAATCGGGAAGCAGTTATGTCATTTGTTGCTGACAAAACAAAACTTAGTTATAGGCAAAAGCCTTAGAGGCTTAATTGTTTAATGGAAAGATTCTCAACAAACGCTTACCTTGTAACACAACAAAAATGCATTTTTAAGACACCTTTGCAATACTAATATTTAATAGCAGCCTTCATATGAAAGGTATTTGCAGATGCCTACATACAATTTCAATTAAGTTATTAACAGACAGAAAACTATTTAAGCAGAGCATCCAATGTATTTTTGAAGACCTCATAATCTAAGATCATAAAACTGAGAATGACTCTAAGGTTCACAGGCTGTCACTGGTTTGAATTCAAATAAACATTAACAAAGTTGACTGTCTCAATACAGTAAGTCTCATGCTATTCCCCATCTACCTTACAGAGACCACCAATGAACTTCATATCCTTGCCATGATTCTCCACAGAAAATCTAGAAACCAAAAAGCCAGAGGCTCTAAAGGAAGAGTGGTTTCAGGACCAGATCAAGGCTGAAACAAAACCAAAATACTGTCAAGGGAGACTTGAATTAATTTTCTGCCCACTTTATTTATTCAGTGGATGAACACAGGTCTTCATTTTCCAGAGAGATGGACTCTGAACACAAACAAGTTCTTTGGTAAACCTCAAAATAAGCGAAGGGGCTTTACAACAACTCAAGCCAGAAAAAAATGTAATCTTTTATATTTCAGACTTCGAAAGCTCTCCTTAGAAATAATCTTTTTAAAGCCTCAATCAATGTCATTAGTGGTTAATAACTATTAGCGTTTGTGACTCTTCATTCTCACATATATATAGCAAATATATTTTTAAGAGGAGGAGGGGGAAGCGATCCCTTACAAGCATATAACATAATCACCAGTTATCCACAGGGGACATGTTAGTCATTTCTCAAAAACCAAACATAAAGCCCCAGTACCATTATATCATCACATTAAGGATAGTTGCAAGTAGGTACTTGTCTATCAACACCCAGAGGGTGGTCACAGGCACTTGTCATCAGATCTTCCCCTGCAGTGTGGAGGGGCTCTGGGGATGCAGCTGGCTTTAGCCTCTCCAGTGGGAGGTGGTGGGTGCTGGAGGCTGGTGGGTGCTGCCTGCCTGGTACCCACATGCTGCCTGCTGGGCTCTGAGCCAGCTCCATGCAACTCAACCAGATGAAAAACAAGCTTTTCAAACATACACCTGAGGATCTTGCAGAGCAGCACAACTATGTAACTGAGTTAGGTATAACATGTAAAGAAGCCCAATACCTTTGAGGATAGAAAATTAGAACTCATTATGCTAAGTAATGCCTTATATCAGCATGTAAATAACTTTTCTTTGTAAGCAATCACCAAAGCATTCTCAACAGAAAATTAATATATCTGATTTGTTTATGCATTCATCTAATTTAGACCAGAAAGATTTTAAACTGAAGCAGATATGAAAGGGTGTCACTAAATTTTTTTTGAGTTACACGTTAAGGATCCATATATATTCATACTCATACACACACAGAATGTTATATGCTCTGTCTCTGTGATGGGCTGACTTAAAGATGTTAAATATACTGTCCCAAGCTGTACATTATAAGAGATTTCATGCGTCTCCCTATTTCTGATAGCCATAGTTTTGGTGGGAAATTAAAAGTTAATTTTGTTTTTTGTCCTTTTGTCTTTTTCCTTATCAGTAGTCCCTCTGAGGCATTCCAAAATATGCTGAAAGTGACCTTCAGTTTATTCATATCATCCTGACACAAGTGATTTAGCCTTCATACTTGTAGGAGTAAACATAAGAAACACCCACTGACTGACAAATATTTCATCAGAATTCAGCCACGCATTCACTCCTGGGCATAGAGGGGAGGGTGTGTTAGATGATTACCTCATTTAGTAAGGCATCATCATTTAAGTTCACTGCCATTATATGTACACTACTATTACCTTTTGCACTCTCAACCCCATTGGCCTATTTCACATGCAGCTGCCATGCAGTTGCAGTGCTGTGATTTTAAAGCAGATCTTTAACCAAGCCTGATTGGGACAAAAATTTTCTCATTTCTCAAAACTACTCCCAGAGCAAGCAGACAAGCACATTTTGAGTGCTTAAACATTAGACAAATGACGTAGGAAAGAGCACAACCCCACAACACGACCTTGCAGAGGATGTGCTGATGCACACCAAGCATCCAGCTCTGCTGGGGCTTGTATTTTCCAGGACAGCAGTGGTACCACTATGGATTGGTCAAAACTCTGGGCCATTAAATCCGGTGGGGTGATCTGTGCATTCATGGTTATTCTCACTTGGCAGTCCTTTTCTGGGTTGGAGCTTGGAGGGCAGCTGGAACAATTTTTAGTACGTTAATTAGTTGTGCCTTACAGATTTCAAGGCCTGTCCAGTGAGGCAATGGTGGTAGCTTAATAGATACAATGCAAATGTGAAAAGCAACAGAGATGAACAAATTGATGGAGATAAGGGCTTTAGTCATTGACTGGGAAAAAAAAATAAAGCCTAAAAAAGTAAACAAAAATCTGGGATGTAGCAATAAACTGAGTCTGAGTCACATAGGTTCTTGAAGATATAGGACAATTTTTCCTGAAAGAGTTTAATACTCGGAGCATCAGAGAGTATATTCTGGGTTTTACAAGACAGAACTCATAGGATTATTAAGAAAGGTGATTTCAGCAATATCATATTACTCAGACCTGGGCTGGAAAATCATGTTAAAAACTGAAAGACTGTCGTAGCAGACATAGCAAAGGCCATGAGTGTATAGATACAGAAGGAAAAACAGATCCACTGGAGACGCTCTATAAGTGCTTTACTATAGTATGGAAAAAATAAAGTATATATAAAAAAAATAATAAAAAAGATAACCTCAGAGCTGCCACATCCAAGAGAAGCTCAACAGCTCTCACACAGCAGCCAAATGAAAATTAAGCTTTGACTGCAGATGACAGCCCACTGGTACTGGTCATTTAATGTCAGTGCACCCCTGTACAGGCATGCACTCCTGGGCAGAGTGCTGCTGCAGCATTCATCTAGATGGCACCAAAATGACCACATTTTTGAAAGGACTTTATCACAGAATCACAGAATGTTAGAGATTGGAAGGGACCTCAAAAGATCATCTAGTCCAATCCCCCTGCCGGAGCAGGAACACCTAGATCAGATCACACAGGAACGCATCCAGGCGGGTTTTGAATGTCTCCAGAGAAGGAGGCTCCACCACCTCTCTGGGCAGCCTGTTCCAGTGCTCTGTCACCCTCACTGGAAAGAAGTTTTTTCTCATATTC
>VZTO01009229.1:47315-86505 GCA_013400615.1 Syrrhaptes paradoxus | reverse complement strand
CATTCACCACAACTCTCTGGCTTCTTTTCTCCAGCCAGTTCACAATCCATCTCACTACCCGATCATCCAGATCATACTTCCTCAGTTTAGCCACGAGGATATGGTGGGAGACGGTGTCAAATGCTTTTCTGAAATCAAGATAGACCACATCTACTGCTTTGCCATCATCTATCCACCTGGAAATGTCCTCATAAAAGGCTATCAGGTTGTCAATCATGCCCACAAGAGAATGGGCAATAGCTAATTCTTCCATTTCGTTTGGCTATTTAGTATGCTGCTTGCAGCTGCCCATTATGTTTCAGTGTTGTGCCATATTTCCATGCATTACCTCCCCCACTGACTCTGCTACAGATAAGGAACTGCACCAGCTGGAAGTGCCTGTTTGTTCCTAGCTTAGCAAGAGTGCCCGAGATGGCTCCCTGGACACGGAGTTAAAGCAAGAAGCTTACAGATTTGACCCCCTGCCTGTTTAAGTCTAGCTCCTCTTTGCTAAGAGTATCTCCCATCTTCTGGTGAAAGCTTTGACGGAAGGTGCAGAGTTCATCTGTCTTTCAAAAATACCTTGTCATGTAGCACCTTTCTGCCACATATATTGGAAAAGAAAAATCCCCTAAGTTGATGGGAACCTCTCTTTCTGACTCATATTTCCCCACTCAAAAGCCTTTGCATGCTGTTTGAGATCTTGACAAGCTATTTTCATTTTCACACCTGATCCACATTTTGACTCAACACTAACAGAAAAGGTCACAGGAACATGACCTGGCTACTCTTACCTTTTTAAGGAGTTTTCTCATTGTATTTTAGGAAAAAAGAAATGTTGGGGTCAGACATTGTCCATTAGGGAGGAAAATAGAAAAAGAAACCTCCAAATAACAGGTAGTTACTGGTGACTAGTTACAAAAAAAACTGATATAATAATCATATTATTTTGATTTACACTTAGTTTATCACATTTTGAATAAAGATCTACCATACAAGGGAGAACTTTTCATTGCAAAATTCTTTGACAATGTTATCATTCACCAATGTTACATGTGGGTTTTTTTGTCCCCTTATTATCAAGCAGAAAGACAAACTTGTGAAAAGCATATTTTGGAGAGGTTATACCTACCAGAGCCATCTCATCTAGTAGGGTGAGAACAGGATTCAAGACCTGGCCATATATTTACAGCAATTAGGAACACAAGGCAACTTCACAAAATTAAAGATCCCACTTCAATGAGATTGCACAACTGCTGAAGACATTTGAAGGATGCAAGCCTAGATCAGACAATCCTTAGGAAACCTTTACTTGCCAAGGCTCTCTGTTACTATTTTGACATCAATATTTAGAAAGAAAGAAAGGTCCCAGTAACAAAAACAATAGGCATGGAGATGCCAATTCAGACAATGTAAGCACATACTTCAATCCCACTGCAAGTGTTTCAGGCCCACCAACATGTCAGACAGTGAGGAGGACTTCATCCTATGAAGGTGCTTTCCTGAACTGGGACACACAACATGTGTGCAAAGAGCCACTTTGCGTTTTAATACACAGCTGCTCTGTCTTTGCATGTGCTCTCCCCATCAACACAGAGAGATCTTCTACAGTGACAGGACCTTTCAGGGAAAGAAATTAAGTCGGAGTCTGGGGATTTTGTTTGTTTGTGTTTAAAACCCAAACCTAGTCTAGAAGTCTAGACTTGTGTACTTGAAGAGAATCTATTTTCTATTAATCCAGTCAGGGATCAAAAACATCGCCTGTAACTAATGTGTGTAATTTAACTTGTAGCTTTAGTTTTAAATATTATATTCCTACAACAAATAATTGTTTGCAGAAACTGTTCAGCAAATCATGCTATGTAGCACATAAATCAAACAGAAGTGGAAGCAAAACTAATGAAGGACTAATAGCCAGCAAATTAGTCACCAAGCTCCATCCAATGCCTTCTCTCCAACAAAACAAGGTGTTACATCTGAATAATGGTGAAGCTTCCCCTCCCCCTTTTGTGGTGGGTTTTTTTTTTTCTTTTAAGGGAGGGGTTTGCTTGATATATTATCATCTTAATAGTAAAAACATCTTTAATTGCATTTTATATATACTTTATGCATACACATATAGAAAATACAAGCACATACAAACACGCACTCTGTATTTCCACCTCCATTTGAAGACATCTACAAATTCTCATTTTCTGACCACTTTAATTTCTGTATAGTTTCTTCTGCCTTTCTGTTACACTTGCCACTCTTCTACAGGGTTTATGCTCTATAAAGGGCCAATACAACAGCAAAAGCTATAGTTTGGAATATTTGGACACATATATAACAGTATGAGCCCTGGGACAACAAACACCACCAGCATTAAGGCACTATCGCTGCTTTGCAGGGATACAGAAACACCAAAGCTGGCACTTGCCTACCAAGCTGAATCTTTGTGGAGCCTTGCTTGTTTGCAGAAGGCCACCTGGAACCAGGCAGAGTACGTAAACCCCTCTCCTTCAGGTTGACAAGAATTAAATATCCTGTTTCTTATATCCAGCCCTACCTATAAAAGTCTCATATGCTTGTGAATGCAAGCGCCATGCGATTTGCCTCACTGGCTTTGTAGGCAACAACCTCAAGTGGCAGTTTTCACAAACATATGGACAAACTTGAGTGCACTAAGCCAGAGGACTGTCCTCATGAGCAGCCTTAGTGAAAACCCTGCTAGTTTGTCTATTTATGGTATGTCCAAGTAACCTATCACCATGGCAGCTAAGCAGAGAAGAGAAAATGCTGCAGATCAGAGCAGATCAGACAGCAGCGCTTGTAAGACATAACCACAAGACTCTATGTCACATCTTCCCCGGCTGCTGCCATGACCCATTTATGATTTCTGCCTGAAAGCTGTATAACATGAAAGAGTTTTATTAACACACACAAACTACACCCATCAAAGATCTTACACTAGCAACAACGGAAAACAAGGACATAAAAGCAGGCCAGAAAATGGCAAAAGAAAAATTTAAACTAGAACAGACAACCAAATCTCATTGAAATTAGCATTGTAAAATACACTGCAGTGAGCCAATCTAAGAGGAATGCACTCAGCTCACAGAGTGCCTCAAGCAACTTCAAAGGGGAAAAAAAAATAATACATTTAAAGCATATACAGAAGCAGTTCAAGGTTTGTCATCAGCACAGAAAACTGAAGAGTGGGAAAATGCATGAGGGATGGCAGCAGAGGTCAGTCTGTCCTGGGCAGGTATAGGTCATTACTGCATTTTGTGACCTGAGGCTGGGGCTCTCAGCCTTCTTGCTCCCTCCCCTGTTTTACTAAGCCTCATAAATCCACCCCGAGTCCCCCCAGCAAGTCTTCTTCCCTCACCCTGCTGCTGCCAGCGCTGTATTTTAAAGCAGGCAGCACTGCCGCAGGTGCCTTTTTGGGGGGCGGTTGCACTTCTGCAGCAGTCTACATCAGTTTTAGTGTTTTAACTCAGGTTAACAAATCCTCAAACTGCCTGTGCTTAGTCAATATTATTTCACATTGTGGGGCAGTCTCAGAGTAAGAGCAATAGACTGCTTTTAAACAACGTTGAACTGGAGGATGCATTCCAGAGACTCACCTGGTATGGTCCAGCTGCCAGCAGGGGTTCTGTCTGCTAGAGCTAGTCCAAAGCAAAAACCCTCCTGGCACACACAGGGGGACCCTGGCACCTCAGCACTACTTGTTTTCTACAGATCCACTCCTATTGCACTGCACCACTTGCCCGAGTCCAAAGTCTGGGGTCCCCAGCATAGGGATCTTAAGAGAGATAATGTCACAGACATTGCTTGTGCTTCACCCTGAAGCAGTTAGAGGAGAACTCAAACTCTTCTCAAATACAACAGTGGCATTACTATGAGAATTTGCTCCAAAATCAAAACCAGAGGTCAGAAGACAGGTGCATCTCAAGAGGTAGAGAAATACCCTAGACCTTTCAGATTCTTCCAGCTTACTTGATGATCCTTGAGGTCTTTTCCAACCTTAATGATTCTATGATTCTATGATTCTTGACTTAAAGTTGCACTTCTTCCTCCTTTTATATGCATCATCTGTCTCATCAACCAATATTACATGCTACTATTATTTAATATCTTCTTTGGCCATTCCCCACAGGGAACGCGTGATCTGATCTCCAGATGCTGATGTGACCCATTTTTGTGAGAATCAGCACCAGTGACCAAAGAGGTAAAGGCTAGCATTTTTTAATAAACAAGACAGAAAATGCCCCAATTTGCCTTCTTGGAGATTTCCTGGAAACAACCAGTCTAAAATTATAGTGAGGTTTTCTTTTGCCCCAGGACTGACTTTTTTTCCCATGAAGCACCTAAAGAAACTAATCTCTGTTGACCACACATTCATATAAAATTGAGAAAGACACAGCACATGGAGCCTGAGCTGTCAAAGGTCCCGGGCTGTTCCTACAGGCTGGGATACTCCAGTTTCCTAAGCAGATCCATCAGACTAGCCTTCTTCATCCCAAGTCACTACAGGCCTTCAGACATGAATAGAAGATATCCTAACCCAAATCAACCTCTGTTTCTGCCTCTCTTACTAGGTAAAGAGATTAACTGGTGGGATAATCAGACATTGTTTACTCTTCTATAGCCCATGCAGAAAAAGATTAAGGTCAAGATTTTAGTTAAGTGGAAACCTAAAGTTAGAAAGCCCATACTGAAGTACTTAAATAAATGTCCTGATTTTTTTTTCTTTTTTTAAACCACTGACCTCTCTGTTGCTCCCAGAAGCTTGCCTGTTGCTTTGTGAATGGATGCCTTCTGATAATCTGACCTTTATGTCTTGAGCCAAGATTAAAAGTGTTATTGGAATAAGAAAATTATCCTAAGAATTAAGAGTTTGGAAAGAGTTAAGAATAGATAATAGTACTTCTTATAATACCAATGGAGTCAAAACTCCAAGCAAAGCAAAAGAGCAAGGAGAAGGAACAGTGAAATATTAAATGCAGTTGCTTCTTCTGTTTGCAGTTTAATAATTCAAGACCTATATTTATTTATTTATACTAATTGACCGACCAAGTTATGCTGTGGAATAGCTGAAGAGAAACTAATTGCTGTCTCATTTTATTTTAATAGTATATTAAAACACAAGCTAAACTGGAGACCTCTTCTCAACTTGCACTGATGTTATCTGCCCTGAGACACTGGCAACTCTCCAGGGACTTGCCTACACTGATATTTAGGGCTAACCTTAGGAGTCAGGTTAGGTGATTGTGCCTTTGGCTATAATGGACCACAAATGTGAAGTTCATTTCTTTTGAGATCAAGCTTTCCTCCTTTCCATTTATTTTTTCCATTTAGATTCTGTTATCATTTTCGCAGCCTGTGCAAAGGGGTCTTAAAGTGGATGTAAATGAATTTTGCAAAACCCACACAGGACCCTTTAATACCATTGGAGTAGTCAGGGTTTAACTGCAGTGAATTCTGAAGCACACTAAATGCAGGCACTCCCAAGCATTTCTACAGCCTCATAATTAACACTCCCACAAGTGAAATGGGAAAAAAACATGCAATACATGTTCTGCTGTAGAGTCCTCTATCAGTTCTCAATCCTTCAGTGCCTTCCCTACAGTTTCCATGCTCTCCCGATTACTAAGTTGACGGTGCTCTCCTCAGTACAGAGAGCTGTTTCCTCTCCCTCACGGTCCTTGGGGCTGGGACCCCTCAATGCAACCCCTCCTTCTCTCCCGCCCCAGCCCTCTTTCATCAGCAGGAAGGCTGCTACGGTTGCTAATGATGGAGACTGCGTGCATGGTGGCTCTTCTGCTCAGCCACCAACCCATCCACCCAGGCTGGGGTGGGGAGCTGCCATCCCTGCAGGCATCGCCCCCACCGTGGTGGCATGAAGGGGAGCAGGGTGGCAGGCAGCAGGGCAGAGGCACAGGCACCACTTCACGGACCTCAACACAGTAACAAACAAGTCAAACCAAAACTTTGCCAGTATTCCAGTATCTCATCTCACGTACATTTGTAGATGCAGCATTATGGATACACCGCCCTTACAAGAGCAGCACACACATGGGACCATCAGCAGAACGTGGCATGGTATGAGAGCCCCCATGTATTTGGAGCCCAGTGTGTAAGCTTCATTCATCCTATATAGCTAGACAACAAGCCACTGAACCAGAGCCCTGGCAATTTTCATACCCTTTGCACAGATACAAATAAGCTCAGAAGGTGAAAGGCAACAGAAAAGCAGGTCCTTTGAGTGCAGATCCTTTCATCTTCCACTTTGCTCAGGACAGATGTAAAGGCAACTTAGACCCAAGTTGTGCACATTCCTCCTTTGAAGCTCTACCTTTCTCCCAGTCCAAACTTTGCCATTTAGCACTCTCATTACCACCTAAAGGTCTGCTCCTCCCTTGAGCATTTAGTCCCTCTACGGAGCAGCAAGCAGTTTCCCTCCCTTCCCAGGAATCTTAATTAACTTTTTTCTGTGTTGTTTTCCCTGCACCCCTCAGACATGCCAATATCTTCAGTTAGGATTGTTTCAATGCTTTCAAAGTTATCTTTAATTGCATTTTTATTTTGTATATGCCATCCTCTGACCTTCATACAGAACATAATGCTTATCTGAATTTGAGCAGCCATACTGTGTGTGCAGTGTAACATGCAGAACTACACCTGTACTGTGTTATTTTCGATAGACATGGCACCTGCTGGTTTGAACTTTGTTGATTCTATACTTACAAAAATTGAGCAACGACTTTCATCCCTCTATATGTATTTGCATTATGTCAAATCTTTTCCAGTCCTACTACTTCGCTGTCTAGGCCAAAAGACTACCCTGGTTCTTCATCGCTGTTTGATTTCCAAGTCCAACTAATTCACATCAATCAAAAAAGATCACTTCACTATGACTGTCTCATAATTTAAAGATGCAGGGACCTCTTCCTTTTTGAGGTCCCAACAGGACTTGAGGGAGGATGGATGTGCATGGGCTAAGCACAATCCATGGTTCTGAACCGGAGCTTGCTCACTCAGCAGCAGCTCAGAGAACATGCAGAACAAGCGCAGGACAGCCTGTACTCCTTCACGTAAACTTGCTTTTACACATATCATCGCTATCTTCTTTTTACGCATTTCTTCGTGCTTTCCTCCTTTGACCTCAGAGAACCTTAGCAGCCTTCCCCGGGACTTGCTCTGACGGGAGAGGAGAGTTTCCACCTCTGCCTCCAGGACCTCGTGATATCAACCCTCTGATACTAACCATGGTATCAGGGGGTGGAAAGTCTGTAAATTCACCTGGGAGGCAAATAAATAACCTAAAATCCCTCCTACCTGTACCTTCTGCCAGAAGTCTCAGAAACAGCTCTCCACCCAGGACCCCAAAAGAGTGCTGAGTAGGGCTGGGGGGCTGTGGATGAGCTCTGTGCCCTCTCCCTGGGTTATGCCCAGTCATCCCACCCTGCAGCCGACAAATGAGGCCTTGACTCCCCAGTCCCAGTAAAATCAGCCATGAAAAAGAAGTAATTAGCGGTATATTCGCTCATAGAAAGCAGATTATAAATTACCCACATTTGTCACTTGGAAACAAGATTATTTGTGACATAACAGGCTGCCACCATTGTAATCCAGAGCCTGTAAACACTTGTTAGTTGTCCACCAGCAAATGCAAATCTGTGCCAGTGTAGCTGGTTTGAGGTAGAGGTGACCATGAATTATCAGATGCCAACATCTGAACACTTTTCAGTGCCACTAATACTGTTTCCTGAATGCTTTCCCTGCTAACACTAATCTGAATGTCGTCTGCATCTTTGGTGGCCCTAGGGCTGGGTCTTTGGGGAATTCTTTTATAAATCAAAATTAGATGTTATAATAGTAAGATGGGATTTTACAGACAAAAATTAATTTGAAAATAAAAAGAAACAGTAGACCTGATTAACCTGGCCTTTATTCCAAGACTCTCTCGACTGTATTATTAAAAAAACTAACAAACAAACCAAAGTTAGAAATCAACATTTTATGACTTGGTGACATAAGGCATCTTCAAATAGCTCTTCCAGCATCTCATTCCCAAATCAGGAAATTTCAAGGGCCAACTTGTTTCAGTGCGGCATCTCAGGACTGTGATAAATTGCAAAATCACTCATCAAGAGCAAATCTCTATAGACCTAACTTTTCAAGTCATCATGTAAAGCTGAATGTGAACCCAGAAGTCTCTGCAGGTGAAGTCTGGATGCACTGATGCTGTGCCACCAGGACCTAAGCAACAGTTTCACCATGAGGGTTTTGGATTGGCAGCTGCACAGAAACATTTTCCCTTGAAGAGCGGCAAGAGCCAAGGCAATGTGGGATTCTGCGAGGCAATATGACAAAAACACAAAGGGGATAATAATATTTTTTCAGTAAAATAGATATTACTAGTTTAGGAAAATAATGAAAAATGAAAATTGAAAGCTGCTTAGCCAAGGCTTTGGTACTCATTATGAAAATAGTACAGCAACAACGCCGTCAGAGGCATTTTCTAGCAATCAATCCATGCCCTCACCCACGCACTGCCCATGTCTTGAGAACAGAAGATTCTGACTTTGTTGCTAACAAGCTGATAAATGAAGAGCCAGTTCCTGCTCGTTTTGCAGAACCACACTTGGGTCCACCACTGTAAGTCTGAGAACAGCAGCGCTTGCTTACATTTTCATTATTTAGGCTTTGTGGAAAGTTTTCCACGACACACAGAGGATGTAAGAACATGAGAATTCTAAGTCATGATTTAATCACAATGAAATACTCACATGGCATATTCATTTCCAGAAGTAACAGGCCATAAGAAAAAAAATCTCCTGTGTAGGTCCCTAAAAGGCTGGATAAATTCCTCTGGTGTCAGAGGTTCTGACACAGTTATCTCCAAAAACGGTGTGAGCAGAGTGATGGGTGTGAGCAGAATGATGGGCAGGAGGGTCATAGACAAAACAAGAGTAAAGGTCATATTCTCCTGTAACAAGTACTGCCTAGCAAGACAATGGAACACACCTACCTTCTTAAAATAACTTTCTCATTTACTTGCTTGATACCAGTTAAATATGTAAACCTGAACAAGCTGAAGTAATCCATTGTAGAGAACATTAAAATAATTTAATTGCTTGCAAGATTTTGGATGATATACATATATATCAGTGAATACTTTGGGTCTCATATCAACATTGGTGCAAGAACAGTTCCAAACTAATCGATGTGTATTTCTTATTTTTCAGAGCATGCAACACAACTGATCCCACCTGGAAGCCTCTCAGCAAGGAATGCATTTTTCAGTTACCTGAAGGTTTTCCTAACTCTGAGCTCATTCTTTCTTGGCTTCATCCCTGGTGTAGCAGATGCCAGGACCCTCATGGGGCCGGTGCAGTGTCGGAGGGGTGCCGTGACACACGACCGCCCCTCTCTGCGGTGGTGGCCAGGTTGCTCTATCTGTGCAGCTGAATCAGGGTAGGACCTTTCTGCTGCTGCCCAAGGATTCCCCTCTGCTGGGAGGTTTCTCCCAGGGCCAGGTTGGCTGGCAGCAGCAGGAAACAGTCCCACCGTGCTGTGAAACTAAGGCCGTAATATGTTAATGTGAAGACTTTTTCCAAGTAATCTTTACCATCTGTTGTCTCACACTGATGTTAGTATTAATAATTTATAGGCCTTCTCTTAAGGCTGAGGAGGAAGCAGAATGCTAAGCTCTAACACAGAGACAGCATCAACTTTTCTTTTTTTAATGAGATTGATGTTGCTCTATATGATAGCCTCGCACAGGGAATATATGGTGCTGTTCAGGTTTCCATTGCAGTTGCTTTTGCAAGTCTTTTACTGAAAATAGCAGTGGTTAAGATATTTATTTTAGTCCAGTTCCTCTGTTGCTTCTTTCTGTCTAAAATAAGGCACACAGCCTATCTGGTACACCAGCAAAGTGCATGTAAAGGTCAGAGGCAAAGCATAAACTAACAATATAAGTCATATTATAGCATGCAGTTACTGCCAGGCAAGAACAGACAGGGCTCCTTCTTCTGCTATCCAAGGGACTGTTAGGCTGAGGGAGCATAGTTGTGCTACCAGCTTCAGCCCACAGAATCTCCTTGCTATATTTAACCTTGATTTCCTCATAGACCAAATACGCAAATCACAAAATGTGATGCATGGCAAGCACTGCTTTCATAAGGGACCACTAAGTTATTGTCCCAAACAATCAAATCAGCCTTTCCTACTCACAGGGCTTCATTTTAATCCCTTAGTAACCGGATTAATAGCAGACCTAGAGTTCATGCCATTTTACTCCCCTTTAACACAAACCAATCCAGCTGGTTTCACAGAGGGACACAGTCTTAGTCAAAAACTATGGTGATAATGCAGAAAATCAGCAGAAGGGAGGGATTCCAGGGTGAAAATGGACAGCTGGAAGATTACTATCAAAACCATGCAGTGACTTCACCCACAGAAAGAAGTGGGAAATGTGTGGGAGACCCTTCTGTTTCTAAATTGAAAAACAAAACCTCTGAAAGATAAACAAGTACAGTAAAGGAATAAGTCTCTCTATTAATAAATGCTTACCAGAGGATAAACAAGTGAAAGAATAAAGAACCTGTGAAGCTCAGAAATGTGGAGGCATTTAATGAAACACAACTCCACCAACAAATGCAAAGCTCTGACAGACTGTTACACAATCTTTGATTTCTTTTAATAACACTTGAAGGTCGGATGCCACAGCTCTTCCTGGAAATCCTAAAAAGACAGGGTGGCTCCCCAAGTTAGAAAGGAACTGCCACACCGTATATTGTGCCCCACACAGCTATTGACCAAGGTATATTATATTACCTCCAGCAGCTGACTCAGACCCAGTTGCTATCAGGGGCTCTCACACTGGGGAGAGCGGCACGTCCCAATCACACGCAAACAGGCTTGGACGGGGGGGCGGCAGGACCCCGGGGGGGCAGGGGAAGGTCGGATGGGGGTGGAGGTCAAGCTGATTACCTCCCCCAGCCCCGGCCAGGGCTGAGCTGGGTTACTCGGGTTCACAGCGGGCTATTGACATTCAGCGGCATTGCTTACTCACCGCCAGGTCAGCGGGGGGGCCAGCTGGGCACGCCGGGTTAACCCTTCCCGTGCCCTGGTTATCTGGGGGGGGGGGGGCCTAAAGGAATACGGACGCCGGGGTGATTGAGAGTACCCGCCACGGTGGGGGGGGGCAGGGACCGGACCGCCCGCCCCAGAGCGAGGGATAGGGCACTGCTACGGGACTGTTCTGCCGCCCGCCCCCCCTCCAGGAGGGAGACAGAGAGGGCTGTGCCCTAAGTGAAAATTTGCCCTAAAAAGGCAGGAGAAATGACAGCCGCAGCCCATTTGCACGTGAGCAATTATTTGCTCATTTCTTGCGCCTGTGTTAAGGTGAGCAGGGGTTGGGGATGCGCGTTGTAAGGTAAAGGGAGTTTCTCACCGTGACCCAACCCCAGTGTCACTCAAGTAAGATGCCCATGCTGTTTTTCACTCTCAGTTTTGCAAGTGTCTGTGGAATTATTGGAAATCTTGTAATGATATTTTTTTCTTAATGATTCACATCTTAATTATGTGAAACCCTCAGTATGTTTTTAGGATAACTTCCAGGGCTGGCAGCTTTACATTCTAGGGTCCATAATCCAGATGAAGTGTAAGAAGATTCTAAAAGGGGAGGGAGGGTTATTGTTGGTGCCTTGTGGTCCTGTTAAGGCTGTGCTATGATTTCCTGGCAATGGCATCCTAATTTATCCTTCTGAAGTTAGAAGTCCTCTAACATATCATCACAGCACACTAAGCTGTATTGAGTTTACTTGTATTATTTGGCTCTTAAAATACAAACATTTCTGTAGTATGTAATAAAAATGCTATTCTCCTTTTTCCATCAAGTCAAAGGCCCCTCTGTAAAGAGAAGCTGTATCATTCTGTCACAGAGAAGAACATATGGTGAATAGCAGGCATTCAAAATGTTCATACTACTCTTCTTTATTCCACCTTTCACTGTAATTATACTGCATGCCAGGCTCCAAATGAAGCATTGACTTCAGACACCAGAATTTGGTGAGGATGAATTTTGCAAAGCTTTAAACATTAGTTCAATTTCGTGACATTTTGAGTGTAATTTATACACATCTCAAAACGTGCCAAGTACTTAGAGGTGCATCAGAAGAGGCAAAGGTCTTACCACAGCTTATGATCACAAATGAAATTTTCAAATAAACAATGAAATAGAAGTAAACAAGCAGTGAAGTTCCCTTGCATCTGGCTCATCTGGCTAATGCCTCCATTAATCTTTGTCAGTAATTTCTAATATTGAGAGCAGGGAAGGTACAATTTATACCTCTTTTCAAAGAAGAGCCAACAAAAATTAGATGGATTGGGCCAGTGGATCAGTTCCAAAAGAAGAGAAAGAAAAGACAAGATGGGATCTTTGAAAGTGGTTAAATGTTTCTGCAGATGAAGTGTATTAGAAGGAGATACAGAAAGACAGTGAGATATGCATGCCCAGGAAAGCAAGAGGGGAGAAAAACTTAAATTTAGTAGGAAGGTCAGCAAAAGAACTTGAAGAAGAATGGGATATGATCCAAGTGAAAAGTAAGATAGAAATGGGCTTAGGTAAAACATCAGGAGCCAAAAAAACTCATATCACTTATCCATAGCTTAAGAAGTGCTGGCACATTTGTTTATTGGAGATAGTGGAGAAAATACCATTGTGTGAATTTTAAGACTGAGTGGCAGTGGAAAAAGTTGGATACAAAGCACTAAATAAAAAATAGAGGATAAATTTTCAAGTTTAACAAGCATCAAGGAAGAGAAGGAACTTCATGAAAGAGCTTGAGTTTCGAAGTTTGTTGTCATGTGGGGTTTTTTTTCTGCAGAGGAACATTGAGGAAGTTCAGCTGGCAAGGTAAAGGCAAGCTGTTAGCAAAGCAGCATGGAAATGAAGAAGTTAAATTGCTGAGTTTGTGAAGGGTAGTTGAAGATGTGGAAGTGTGTCATGGCATGGGAATGGAGGAAAACAAGAAGCGTATGGCAAGCTGGAGAACAGGTGGTTTTCAGGAAGGGAGGGTGTGCAGTCACCCTAAAACAGAAGGGAGGAAGAGATTGCTGGTGACTTTGCTGGTAATGCGGTAAGCCATTTCTGTGGACAAGAGGGAACAGAAAGCAGATTTTACAGGGGGAGAAAACTGGATGAGTAGGGCCAGAAGAAATGGGAATCTTATTTTTATTTTTTTGTTTTACATATTTAAGACATACGGAGGCAAAGAAAAGAAGCATATGGAGTGGCACTTGAAAATGGGGCTGGTGTCAAGAGAGATGGTAGGGGAAACAATAACATGTTTCAGAAGCAGAGAAGAGTGGTTGAAGATGTCTCATTGTTTCTTCATGCTCCTCCATCTGTCAATATCCATCTGTTGTTTTTTTGTTGTATGCTCAAATGTCAGCTCCAGTAACTGTTTAATGTAAAATGGATAACCGTGTCTCCCTTTCTCACCCATTTTGGGAACAATATGAAAACCTGTATCTTCTACACAGCTCTGGAAGGGCAGGGAGGACCCACTTCTCTGTAGCCTAGAGCTTGGTGATTAAAGGATGCTGTTCTGGGAAGCGGGAAAGGTCAGATGTGAATCCATAAACCTGAGAAGGCCTGTGAACTTGTGAAGTTGACCCTGAAGCCCATCAAAGTGCTTAACTACTGCCCTGTTCTATAAAAGGCACTGATATCATCACCAAATCCTAAAGGAAAGGTGTAACAGGAGAATGTACACCAAGGAAAATACTCACTAGCTCCCTGCAGCATGGTGCTTGGTGCCAAGGATGCCCGAGAGGTGAGGTGTGGAAGATACCTGCTCTCTCTCCTTGGTGCCCTCATTGCTTTGAACCAACCCCTGAGGCATCAAAGCACTCTGGTAGATGGAGGCTGATGAATCCAACTGGGGCAACAGTATCACTGCTGGCTGTCTATCTTGTGCCTTTGCCATAGGACACCTTTTGCATTGCAGAGGAGACTGATGAAATTATGTGATGGCTTTGCAGTCACCTGCTAGCTGATGGGAAGGTGCACCTTTTTGTGCAGCCAGAGGGGTAGGGGAGCAGAACATGCAGGAGGATGGCAATGTGTAGCATAACCCCAGCGCAACCCACTGGAACCACTTGCCTCTCCCACATGTTGCGGGAGCAAGAAAGGTACTCTCTTGCTGGTGCCTTGGCTTTTGCTCTGGGAGGCAGGTACTTGCCTACCTTCAGGGATCACTCCACCATGGTAACGTAAAAGAAGTGCCCCTGCGTCACCATGGGCTGGCAATGGCCCATCATTTTCCCTCTTGGCAAAATGCAGAGATCGTAGCCCAGCTGCTTCGCCAAGCAGCACAGTGGAGCTGAGTCAGTCCCTGCTGGGTCACTGTTATGGTTTTGTGTGGGGGGTTTTGTCTGGTAGCAGGGAGGGGTGTAATGGCTCCTTAAGCAACTGCTACGAGTTCCCCTATCTTCCAGTCTGCGGCTGGCGGCAAGGGAGGGGTTACAGTGGTGGCTCCTTTTTAAGGGACGATTCGCCCCCCTCCCCCCCAAGCGTTTGGTAAGAGGGGAAAATGTGGGAAGGGGATACCGCCATCACTTAGCCTTTTTTTAAGAAACTGCTTGAAGTAAGTGTCCCAGCTCAGGATGCACCCACCCCAGGCCAGGGCTGAGCCAATTGGTGCCTCTGCGAATGACATATTTAAGAGGGGGCACGGAACAATGGGTTGGCGCAGCCCCGGGCAGGGCACAGCACGGCTCAGGCGGGCTGGTCTGGCTGTCCAGCCGCCTGCTCGGCTTCTGCAAACCAATCTGCCACAGCCCAAGCCTCTGTCATGGCTCGCCCAAGAGCCCTTTTTCCAGGGAGCCGATGAAGACCTGAAGGCGAAGAGAGAAAGAAGATGCTGAAGGAGACGGCCATGCAGACACTGAGTCGGAACCATGAAAGAGAACGCTCTCAGCATTTCCCCTGCCACGTGGTGAAGAGCCGTGGAGGACCCCACACAGGAACTACTGTAGCCCCGTTTGGAATTGAGAAGCAGCCGTGGAGAACCCCACGCTGGAACTAGAAGTCTTTGGGGGACTGTCGCCCCATTGGAAAAGGACTCACGCCGGAGAAGTTCTGGAGAAGGACTCTCCCGTGAGAAAGGGACTCCACGTGGCAGCCGGGAAGGACTGTGAGGAGGAAAGAGCGGCGGACTGACTTCATCCCCTACTCCCTGCCCCCTGTGCCGGTAGGGGGGGAGAGGGTATAGAACAAAGACTTTGGGCTTTGGGAAGAAGGGAGGGGTGGGGGAGAAGTGCCTTTTTGTAAGATGTGGTTTCTCTCTTTCAATATCCTGCTTCTTGTTGTAAATAGTTAATAAATTCAGTTGTTTTCTTGTTCTTCCCAAGTCATGTCGGTTTCTTGCCTGTGACTCTGAGTGGTGAGTGAAACCCTCCCTGTCCCTGCCTCAGCCCACCACGTGTTTAGCAAAAACTGTCCCCATGGTTTTACAAACCACAACAGTCACCAGGAGTCAGTCCGTGCCTGCTACATCCCCGATCTGCAGTGATGTATGCTCCGGCAGGGGGATTGGACTAGATGATCTTTCGAGGTCCCTTCCAATCCCTAACATTCTGTGATTCTGTGATTCTGTAATTATGATTTTGACTGTTATGTTTGTGCTATTAGAATTTGTCTCGCTCTGGCCAAGACTCCTACTCTTCGTTCATGCATGAGCCTGTCACGCTATGCAATTACAGTGGAGTCAGGGCCTGATCTGTACTATAATTGTAACTGAGTCAGTTACAACAGACTTGTTTCCTGACCTGGTTCCAAAATAGCAATATGTTTTTTAAAGCAAAAGGGATTTTAGGTGTGTTCTTCGACCATGCTAATGCATTACACTTGTCTTGGATTTAAACCAGGTTCATTTCTGATAAAGCAACCCTTTTATTAGCATAAGCAGGAAATGGTCCAAACTGTCTGTTCATTAGCATTCACTCAGTCAGCTTCAAGCACCCTCTGTGAATGTCAGATATTTCCCGCTAGCATTCCCTCCCCACTTTGTGTGTTTGCTACTTCCTGGCATCCTTATCATGTAGTAATGAATCACGCTGGAGTTATGATGTCGCATTTAGATCCAGAGTGGGACTAGTTTGGCCAGTCCTGGGTAATCAGGCCTCTTAACAGGGAAATACATTTAAGTAGGTCAATGAATCTTACATGTCTGTGCAGCAGAAATCATCAGCACTGCAGAACTTGCAGTGTGGGGGGAAAAATTCCCATTCAAGCAAAACTTCATTGACACCACTACAGCAATGAATAACATTTCATTTGCATTTACATTTAAAATGATGTTTTACCTTCATGGGTTGTTGTCTTTTAAACTGGAATGTTGTCTTTTAAACTGAAGTTCCAGTCTTTTAAACTGGAATAAAAGATTCTTCATTTTTGATTCTTTCCTCATATACAGAGTAAACTATTTGAAATTAACTGTACAAGCCCGTCTCCCAAACTGCAGTTGTAATTCTTAGTCCTTGTTTTTGTTTGTCCTAGTGTTTTTTTTTTTGGATGATGGAAATACAGTGGAATGTTGCATCACAAAGCTAATCAAATTACAAATGTAAAGCTTTCCTTTTGCTCTATCTTTTTAGGTTTCCTGTAGCTTATGTCTGTTGAGGCAATTTCTGGAAGCCTCTAAAGAAGCCAGAAACATCCAGAGGGAGAATCTCAATCCTGAAGGTTAACAGTGTCTATCTATAGATACAGCCTATACCTAGGAGTGAAGGGAAGGGACAACTTGGGGTGTGAGGGGTAGAGAGGCACAGTGGGGTGTGATAGCAGAGGACCTGCCCACAGTGGGAGAGTGTCCCTCAGAGGGACGGATGGGATGGATGCCTCAGCAGCATCTGCAGGCGGGGATGCATCCTGTGCCAGTGAGAGGACACCTCACACAGCCACACCATCACCCTCAGTGACCTTAGCGAAAGGGACCTGTACCA
Organism: Syrrhaptes paradoxus; assembly: GCA_013400615.1. Taxonomy (NCBI): domain Eukaryota; kingdom Metazoa; phylum Chordata; class Aves; order Pterocliformes; family Pteroclidae; genus Syrrhaptes; species Syrrhaptes paradoxus. The sequence continues at coordinate 69,519 of VZTO01009229.1, read as the reverse complement.
AACCACCACTGTGCCTATGCCATGGGGTTTGTGAGCAAAGCTGGGGTGAATGGTTTCTGGTTTCTTGTTGCTCTTGGCTGACGGGGCCATGGCAGAGTTTTGCAGCCAATGCCTGCATTTGCTTTGGATTGGTGGCAGTTACAAGGACGTATTTCTGACTTTCAGCACAGTTCCCCAGCTGTTGGTCCAGAATGCCAGTATATGAGAGTATATAAAATACTGTGGTCTATTTTGGATTTTTTAGGCACTGAAGTATAATCATGAATGCACAAGTGTGATGCACTTCCATCAGTTAAACTTTTTGTCAACTCCAGTTCTTCCTGTATATTTTCTTTTGGCCAAGAGCTCTGAAATTACCAACATTTGAAGGATAAAGTCAGGCTTTTTGTTGACAGTCCTCATTTTGCATTCAGTTCAATATAACTCTTGCAGAAGAGATTCAGGATAAGCCTTCAGGATAAATCTACCTAAAGTCCAGTCCTGTATTCAAATTCTATTGGTCAAGTTTACTGTAAAACATATGCCACTTAACATATCTCTCTGACATTACTTAAATGTGCCTTTCTCAGCTAGCATCTGTTTGAGGCTGTGTACATCTAAAAAAAAATGTGGTTTCCTGGAATAAGTGTTTAAAAATGGACCAAGATAAGACTATTTTTATGAGTTTACCAGTAAGAGCAGGGCTGTAATCTGTCCGTGAAACTAGATATGCATATGTTCAAATGTTTACAATATATAAGTTATCAGAATTAAAATTATTTTTCATACTGCTATATTCAATTCTTTAACATGCATGAGTGTATAAAACTGTAGATTTTAATTTGTGCTCCATTAACTGCTCTTAAATGGTGTATGATACTGAACTCAAAAAACAAGCCTCTTGTCATTAGGTTCAAATCTGTTGTACCTTGTTTGGGCATCTCTCAGGAAATGTTTAAAGGCTCTGAAAAACAGAAAGGGCTGAAAATCCTCAGTGCAGAATAGTACTTCTGTTGAACCAAAAATAAGGTGACAAACTCTGATCTTGGAAAGATTATTGCTGTCTGTTGGCCAGTCCTACTACCCTTCATTTACAGGACGCTCAACTTCCACATAATCATGTTAAAACTTTGCGCCCCAGGGCCCCTCACAGCTGATGCCCCAGTGTGCAGCTGCAGTCCTCTCCTCCAACGCACCTTCAACAGCTCTAGGGAAAGCTGACTGTGTGTACCCAGAGGTGTCTGCTCATACTGTTGATCTGTGCTGTTGTTTTCTTGTAGCCTCCCCCTCTGCCTGCCCTGGCTTCTTATGTCTCTACTGTGTAATTGGATAGTATTACCTTGTCTTTCCTGCGTATGCAACATTTTGCATAATGGGATCCTAATCTGTAAAAGGGAATGCAGTAAAGCAAATAATAACACACACAAAAAAATCCTTTAATGGTGAGTAGGCTTACTGGAGTCAATATATAAGAGAAACACATGCATTAGTCTCTACAGAGTGCCTTGGCATAGTGTGGAGCTACATGATGCCGTGAGCTAACACCGGCAGCTTGTCATTTCCGTAAAGGCAATTTCTTCCCTCCTTCCCTCCTTCCCTCTAGCTTTGATCTAGTGTATTTCAAAACAATGCAGCCTCAAATCTAAGCTAGACAAAAACATTTTGCCTTGTGGATGTTGTGGTTCATGTGAGGCACTTCCTGTGGCAGCCCTTTGGAAACCTTGTCCTTGCTGCCAACACGGCTCCTTCCTCCCCACCAGCCAGTAGTGTCAGGACTACAGTCTTAGGCTTCCCAGGGTACCTGTTTAAATTATAGATCTGGAATAGTGATGGCTTCCCTCCAAATCTCTGATCTAGTAGCTGTTTTTAATGATAAATTACATATGTTTAATAGCTCAGCTATTTTGTTTGGATCCTTCAGAACTTTGAGATGAATAGGCTCCAGTCTCAGTGATTTATTACAATTTAATTTGTCAAGTTGTTTCAGCACTTTTTCTTACGCTCCTCTGACAGCAGTTCACCTTCACAAACCAAAGATAGGTATTTCCCCATTCTCCTCAGAGTGAAGACCCACACAAAAACTACTTGGCAACTTCCATGAGTTCTTTCTCCTCATTGACCTCTTTTTTTCCTGTTCAGATGATTAAATTTAGGGATTTTCCCATGAGTGTCCTATGCTCAAATGCTTTATCACCACAATTATATCATACAATCCTTTTCATTGATCACCAGTTTGATACTAGGTACAATTTTTGCCTGGATTTTTCTAGAACCTCTCAGCAATAAATTTAGGATTTTTCTTTTGATTTCCAGTCTGCTCATAATTTTCTCTTTCCCTGATCATTGTCCGAATCTGTTTCATCTGAAATAATCTTTCCTGAAGATGGATCATCAGATGCCCAGAATTCCAAGTGGGGTTTTATATTCCTTTCTTTCTGGCTGCCCAGTCCAGTCTAGGATTGCATTTCTGTCTTTCATGATTGTGCTATGCAAGGGCTTTGTACTTATGCAGAATGAATAACTGTATCAAAGTCTGTAGGGTACTCGGCTGGTTTCCACTTGAAAGTTCCCAATTTAGAAGAGCTTTCAGGTACTTGTCCCTGAGCATGTGACCTCACAGTTGGTATAATTGAATTTAATCCAAATTCTATTACTCCATTTGTCATGTAGTCCTTTCCTTGTGATATCCTAATAGTCGTCTGTATTAACAGTACCTCAATATTAACACTGTGATCAGCAAATTTCATTTGTGCATTGTGTGCCAAGATCCTTAAAGACCTTGTCTTGCACCATTCTCCCGCATCCTCATACTTTCCACTTTGACACTCTTTACAAAGGTCCTTACATATATCTACAATATTTTGTAAGACACAGGCTTTAGTTAGCTTAACTTATGTGGCAACATACAAAGCACATTGTTAAAATATAGATACATGAGTTCTGTTGTGTTCTGCCTTATATATGTCTACTTAATTTTTCAAAGACAGATGTCACAGTTGCTTCTTCTGATGCGCATTTGGGACGTCATTAAGATGTCAATAGAGTTTTCCTTCCCTATTTACAATTACTCTTATGCCCCTCTACTACCTGGCAAAAACACACTTACAAATTTTTGGGGTAATAATAATGCACCTAATTCTACTGCACCATCAGCAACTCATTAGATTTATTTTTAAGAAGTCTTAAATGATGGGTTGCTCCATGTGCTTGATTGTTCTTCAGCATGTGGGGTTTTTCAAAACTATATGTAGTTTTAAGGTAGCTTCTCAGTCTCTGCAGAGCTGTCCTAGCCAAAGGAACGCTGTGGGAGCTTTGTGTCAATTTTCAAAGAGCAAATGTGTACCTTGTTGTGATTTAGGCTGTAGCTGTTTTCCCCTCCATTTCCTAATTCTTCTGTTTTATTGGTCTGGNGCCCAGTGCCTCCCCGGTCCCCCCCCCCCCCGTGTATCATCATTTTTGGGAACACTTCACTTTCCCCAGAATGTCATTAGGCTTTCAGACCACTGTCATTGGAAAGCCTTTGAGGCACTGCAGGAGAAATTGCACCTAGATTACAAACAAAAGATACTTCCAACCCCCTGCAAAGTTGGCAGACTTTTAATTACAACCTAGAAGAGATGAATCAGTTGGGTGTCACTTGACTGGGGAACCTTCTGGGTGACTAAATCTATGTCAGATGAGGTGACAATAGGTAATAGGTGTGAAATGCCGTAGCAGCTGGGACATGTTTCCTAAAAGAGCAGATCAGTGACTGAACAGATAAATAGGTCACTGAATGAAGGGTGATGGACTGAAGGGGAAACAGAGGGCAAGGGATGGTCTGCAGACCTTTTCCTGAGAATGAGAGATGAACTGTGACAACTACATCACTGGTGCCTTGAAGTGTGACGCTCACTTCCTGAATAAGCTTCCTGTATAACTTGTTTGCTTTTAACTGGAGATTGGTTTTGAATTATCTTAAAAAAATTTTCTTACGAAGCCACCCCCATTCTCTTTCATATTAAAGAGTCTATTCATTGCAACCTTTTTGAAAATATGTCTGTAAATCTTATTGTACACTCAAAGATTGNATCAGCAACTCATTAGATTTATTTTTAAGAAGTCTTAAATGATGGGTTGCTCCATGTGCTTGATTGTTCTTCAGCATGTGGGGTTTTTCAAAACTATATGTAGTTTTAAGGTAGCTTCTCAGTCTCTGCAGAGCTGTCCTAGCCAAAGGAACGCTGTGGGAGCTTTGTGTCAATTTTCAAAGAGCAAATGTGTACCTTGTTGATTTAGGCTGTAGCTGTTTTCCCCTCCATTTCCCAATTCTTCTGTTTTATTGGTCTGGGACATACTCGCTTTGGTGTGACTGTGATTAAGTTTTCTTAAGCATCCTCCAGGGTTAATTCTCCTGCAAGCTGATTCCCACATTTCCCTGAAGAAAAAATTCCCAGTTTAAACATCCTCTCCCCCTTCCCAGTGCCTCCCCGACCCCCCCCCCCCCCAACTCCCCTCANCCTCCCCGGTCCCCCCCCCCCCCGTGTATCATCATTTTTGGGAACACTTCACTTTCCCCAGAATGTCATTAGGCTTTCAGACCACTGTCATTGGAAAGCCTTTGAGGCACTGCAGGAGAAATTGCACCTAGATTACAAACAAAAGATACTTCCAACCCCCTGCAAAGTTGGCAGACTTTTAATTACAACCTAGAAGAGATGAATCAGTTGGGTGTCACTTGACTGGGGAACCTTCTGGGTGACTAAATCTATGTCAGATGAGGTGACAATAGGTAATAGGTGTGAAATGCCGTAGCAGCTGGGAGATGTTTCCTAAAAGAGCAGATCAGTGACTGAACAGATAAATAGGTCACTGAATGAAGGGTGATGGACTGAAGGGGAAACAGAGGGCAAGGGATGGTCTGCAGACCTTTTCCTGAGAATGAGAGATGAACTGTGACAACTACATCACTGGTGCCTTGAAGTGTGACGCTCACTTCCTGAATAAGCTTCCTGTATAACTTGTTTGCTTTTAACTGGAGATTGGTTTTGAATTATCTTAAAAAAATTTTCTTACGAAGCCACCCCCATCTCTTTCATATTAAAGAGTCTATTCATTGCAACCTTTTTGAAAATATGTCTGTAAATCTTATTGTACACTCAAAGATTGTGGTTTGTTTGTTTGTTTGGGGTTTTTTTAATTCAATAGAAGTGTAAGTTAGGTAATGGGAATTGGGAAATGTGAGGAGAAATGCAAAAGTTGATCTTTTGGTTAAAAAGCATTTATTAAAACAGTATAGAAAATAGCAACTGGGTCAGCTTTGGACACTGTGTTGTGCAAATAAATCTCTAGGGATAAAGTATTTTGCAAAATCATTCCCCTCCCTTCATGTAATGATCACGGTCACAATGCAAATGCCTGTCTTAGGTCTAGAAAACCATCATTCTTTCAGACCAGCGTCACTGTGTGTCCTGCCTGTGTGACGTGGAACTGGAAATATGTTTTAACGTTGACACGCATGAAGCCTTCAAGGGAAAATTCAGAAGGTACAAAGAGGAGAGAAGGTGCACACTGGTTTTCCCATCTATCAGGAAGCAGGGGGAATCACAGAAGATCAAGCCTGAGATCTGTTGCAAGACAGGAGGGTCCTTGTCCTTTCTTTTCCGGTTCTGTCTGACTTGTGACACCTTGGAGCAGCCTGTCAATGTTCAATCTTCTTTTTTCCCTTCCCATGCTATGGCCCGTGTAAGCACATATACCCCATGCTGGCCTGAGATGTGGATTTTTCCTTTTGCCATGCTGGATTCTGAACCAAAACGACACTGAGTGAGAAACAGATGAGAAAACGTTTTGTTCATCTACCCATAATGGGTTGGTATACCATAATATAGCAGAGGAGCCACAGAATGTCACTTTACTGGTCACTCCACTGTGTCATAGCCTCTGCCCAGTGCCTGACTGTCAGGCACATGAATAGATCTGGTCAGAAACTCCAGACATCTGAAGAACTGCCTCTGGCTTATGGGGACCTGAAGCAATAAAGATGCCGTGGTGCTGTGCCATGGGAATGCAAAAAATACTCCTGGCTCACAGGAGGCTGGAGCCCATTGTACGAGTTCTGTCGAAAGCCCAGGATGGGGCAGAAGATCATCTGCTCCAAGGGACTGGTGTGCTGATGGCTCAGGGTGGCTGCTCTGGATTGGGCAAGGGGGATCACCTGGGGTGCTGCCCCTTGTTTGTCCCCTCAGGGAACCGACCTGGCCAGGAAAGGGAGAGGCAGAGTGTGGTGTGTGCTTTGCAAAGTGTGAGCCACTTCCCAGACTGCTGTTGGGATGTGGGAGCTTTGTGGATTGGAGTGTGTATGTTCTCACTGACCTCCCAACAGGGGATGTCTTGCTTCAAACTAAAGAGTTGTTCTTCCGTGCACCTGGGCAGTCTTTGGGAAGGGAAGACCTCTTTGTTGTGTAAGTTGTTATGCAAACACCACAGGGGAGCTTTTCTAACTGGGAAAAGGAGACAGAAGAAATGAGCCACCACCACTATATAGACACCCAAGGCCATCTTCTACATAAAACTCTCCATGACAAACCCTTTCTTACAACATTGCTGGACAGTGTTTATGTTCCAGCCTTGGAAAATAAATCTTGTGTCATGAAATAGGAAATAGTTCAACACTTTACTAGTGCTATCATAATGAATTAATTTGATATTCATGGGACTACCACATGTGCTTTCCTAGGTGTCTTACTACCATTTCACTTTCACTAATGGGCACTTAAGTCGTACTGATTTTTCCCCAAAGCCACATAATGATCTATAATATTCCTGAATAATTTCACTTTAAGTGGAAGCTAACAGGGTTGACTACTCCTAAAAATATGTCAAAATATTTTACTATTTTGAGTAGGAATTTGAATATTAACAGGACCTGCCAATGCACTCAAATATGTGGAAAAGTTCTATGAAATAAAGTTCGGGAATATTTTTTGAAGGTTAAAAAGTCCTCATTTTTTTTTTCTGAATAATTTTTACAGCCATCTGCAGAGTAGCAGAATTGCTAAATTGTGTTAGAGAGAAAAAAAAGAAAGATAAAACCAAGTACAAGCTCATGTGGTACAAAAATTGTAATTATTTAATAGTAGCTAAAATACCTTTTCAGCCTCATTTATGCCATTGCTTGAAAATATATCTTGGTTGCAGGTATTCTAAAACCAAGAAGGTCTATGCAATTTGTGGGGAAAAAAAAATTAAAAATCAGTCTTCTTTCTGAATGGATAAACTTTGCTGCCTTTCCCATTAATAGGTATGCTAGATAGGTTTATATCTACAGGTTAATCCTATTTCAAGGCTTGAATGAGGTGTTATTGCCCAGGATGACTCCAGCTTGCCCTGCAAAGCCCGTGGGGAGGCAGCTCAGTAAGGCAGTGCAGTGCTCAGGAGGACCTGGGCTTCCCGGGCGGCTGGGGCTGGACCCCAGGACAGTGCAGGGCAGGCTGCCTCCCCAGAGCAGCCAGCGGGGCTGGAGCCTCATCTCAGGACCATGTGTGAAGCACCAGCTGTGCAAACATCCACTGCATCAGCTCTGCCCAGGATCTCATTAAAAACCCTGTTTGCACCTTTGCCTTGGCCATGCGTGAAAGCAGGTGTACCTGGCATACACAAGATGGGCTCCATGGCATGTCTGCTGTGTTACGCATGTTTTTGGGAGCAGTAAAAACAGGGAGCAGGGGCAAGAGGTGGGTGGAAATGATCAACTAGGAGGCAATTCACAGCAGGCACGATGAACCTTCAGGGGCAGGAGGTCTGCTTCATCTATGCAGCTTTTTCATACTGGCCACCATGGTGTTGCCAGGGAGAGCACAGAGAACTTGCCATAGCTGTGTCCTTGGGTGACCCTCAATTGCCAGGTCAGGTCCTGAATGCAAATGAACCAAGAGCCACCCTGTCATGCTCACCTTAATGAGAAAGAGGAGGTCGAGGAACAGGACTGGGTAGGAGAACTGGAGCAGGCCATCTGTGTACTCAGGAGGATCCTGTGGTTTCAGAAGGAACCACTGAAGTACGTAAGACTCCTTTAATTAAAGGATTTACGTGTAGTCTCAGAATGGAAATTACCTGCTTTGTTGTACCTAATTGGGTTGCTGCTCTTCAGAGTCACGGCACCTACTCCTAAATGTACAGTGAAATTTCTACGTGCAAAACTCAACACAAACCAAACTGCTGTGGCAGTCCCATAGCAGAATACGCAACAGTACCTAAAAAAATCTGATTTTTATCTGATTAAAAAATGAAAAAATGAGGGCACCAGCCTTGCTCGTGTATTATTGAAATGACTGCAGTGGTGTTGATGGGATAGCAAAGCGTGCCTGCCAGTGCCAGAGGAACAGAGGCTCGTATAGTGAGATGCAGGAAGCCCAGGAGAGAGGCGGGTAGGTTAGCTGGGAGGGGTGAGGAGGCTCTGCATGCCACTGAGCTTCCTCACAGGGGCAGAACATCAACAGATAGCATCACCACAAGATGTGCTGCATCCTGTGAAGTTTCGGCCTGATCACAGGGAAAAGCTGCAGGAGATTAACAGTTATTCTAATGTTTCCCTCTTCTTTGGGTTGATGTTCAATTTGGGCGAGAAGCAGCTGTCTGCTACAAGATCCTTCATGATATAAAACATTGCTTCCCTTCTGAATCACAGCAATTAAAAATGTGTGCATCCAATCCACCCCATTTGACAAATTCACATCTCCTTCCTCTCCTCAAGCCCTCTCCATCTCAAAACACATTTACTCTTCAGCAGGCTAATTAACCCTATAAGCTCTGTTTTGGAGGAATCTCCAAATTTGAGGCATCAGTAATTGTCAGTGAAAAACATTTTCAGGTAGAAGTTCCCTACCAGCTCTAACTAAAAGCCAATGCTGGTAACAAGCCTTTGCAGATGCCTTCAGAGGGAGTTCCTGAAAAATCAGAAAGTTAAGACTCTAAGTTGGGATCCGTGTTGGATTATGCTGGAGTCTCATCTGGGTGCCCCCCTCTCCCAGCAGAGGCCGTGGTGGGGGGCTGGATGCACTGCGGTTCCTGCGGTGCAAATTAAAGTCTAGCAAATTAACGTGGCATAAGTGGCAATTTAAGTTAACATGCTGGGTTATGAACTCTAGTGGCAGAGGTGCAGACATGATGCCTGTTCTTCTGTGCTAACTAGTGACAGTGGCAGTAGCCTCTGGGACAGGGCAGGCAGCTGGCAGTGGTAACCTGCAGCCATCCCTGTTATGTCTGACGGGGATTGGGGGTCCTGATCTTTTTTGCATCACTTGGTGAAATAAAACAAAATTGTTAACAAAGCAACTGCCCTTTTGCAGTATCTCTACAAAATATCCTTGAGTGATGGTCCTCCTTGCAGGTTAAACCAAATAAGTGAAATTAAACTTACAGCAATTAAGGAATCTGTTCTTGCATTTCTAAGGTTTCAGAAAAATTTATGTTTTAGGCTGCACGTAGGCTGGTAAATTCTGGTCTTCGACATACTGCTTGCACCTCCAAAGCAAAGTGTCCCTGAAAGCTCTGTCTCTCTGGATCTGAAATATACGTGCAAGATAAATTTTGTCTTTACAGACTCACTATATGAAGTACTGTTTATTTAAGCAGCTTTTTAAAGTCCTGGTTTTCCCCTCATTTACCTTTGGCACTACAGGAGTGCAGTTCTACAACTAGGCAAACTAGTTTTTAACTGTAAGCTGGAACCTCATTATTCTTTGGAGTAACATTCAGTCCTTGGTGAAGCTATTTCAGTGAGGAGCTACTCTTCTTTTCTCATCTTGTGTTTTTTCTGTTGTAACATAGTCATAGTGATTGGGAGTTGGTTACCAGTCGTGCACTGTTAACAGCTGAACTGAGGAGCCTGGGAGCAATTCCCAGTGTATCTGGTTGCATATTCAGCTTAGGTCTGGGAACCTGTTCTGTGGTTTCTGTGACAGGCAAATGCAGTTGTACAGGCTGCATGGGAGCTGCTGTACCACATAGTCTGGGCAGCTGGGGGACAGGAGCCCTGCATGGAAATCACGGTGCCCCTGTGTCCTAATGCCTGCTGTCCCAGACCTATTTGTTATCATGACCCTCCCAAAATAGCCTTAACTCAGTAGGTCCAAGCAACTCATTGCAGATCTATATTGCCCCATTCCTGTATGCATCAATTTAAACACTGAATTTAAATTGAATGCATTAATGCTCTATAGTTAGGATTCTTAAAACTAGAAGAGCTCAAGACACATTGCAAATTTCAATTTTCCACCTAATCAGTGCACTTCTTTCAATTTTACAAACAAGTATATTTCACCACTACTACTTTAATTTACTCCTCCAATATTATTCTCTTATCAGTCATCTCTAACCATAGGACAAGATGCATTAAATTATATATAAAGAATGTTAGGCAAATTTAAAAGCAAGTCCAAGTAGAACACACGCAATTTCTATTTTAAATTAATAATAATTATATACATTTTCCTATTAAGCTACTTTTGCAAAGTTAGCCTGAAGAAATAGTAATAAGTGTCTCACCAGAGCAATTCAGTGCTCAGTTGACAAAACAGACAAATGTAGTACTTTCCATTTAGCAGCATCCATAAAAGAAATTAGTATGAATCAACAGTTTCATTTGATGGAAATGTTCCAGTTTATACCAGTGCCTTGATAATAATATTTGAAGTAAAGAGAAATACCTGGAGTATGTCAACAATCAGAATTAACAGTTGGGGTGGAAATGCATAGCTATATTTGCTTGTGTGTTTTTTCAGGTCAGTAACTGAGAAATATTTGATGTGAGTTTGTAAAGAGGCACACATGTCAGTGTGAGCTCCAAAACTCGGGTTTGCTGGTCCCTGATCCCATCCCTGGCACTTGTCAAAAAAACCCCAAAGGGTTGCTTTACATTATGTTCTCTTTAAATAGAGGAAACACACCTCAGGCACAACCCTTTTTCTGAATCAATCCCCCCTCATCACCTGCAGACTTTTTAACAGCAGCTGGGAATCCCCAAAAACGGGAGCATTCACAGGAGTCCGATTCCTTGACATTTAGGGTAGACAAACAGCTCCAAGGATCTGGGACAAATAGATCCAAAAGCTGGGACTGGGCATAATACTGAAAAACCGCATCACTTTGGGCTACTCTGACTATTTTTACATGTAGCATGGGAGTGAGAACCAGATTAAGAAGCCTGAGGGTTTGAATGGATTACAAACAAAAACCATTAAGCTAATCACAGGGTGATATTCATTAAGGGCAAGGATGAACTAATGGCTGGATGTTCCTTCATCCCTTTATTACAACCATGGAATGGTAAAACAGTCAAAACAGTAGCTGCTTCCAAGCCAGGTCTGCTACATTATTCATTCCTATAAGTTTACAAATATAAGTGTTGCTTAACATGGATGGCTTGCACAATGTTTCGATATACTCATAGGAAGGGAATTCAAGGTCAGCAGTCCCTGAAGGCTGGCAAACTATTTACAAGTTTGCTATTTATAAGGACTAGTCTGGGAGCCCTAGAAGCAATAAGTTCTTAGGCAAGCAGTTTAATTTCTGCATGCCACAGAAGAGGTGCTGTTTCTGTATCAGTGCCTAGATGCCATTGCAGTTCTCTCAAAATATATTTTGTTGTCTAGATTCTGGTGGTTTCAAGCTCACCCCTAACCACTCCATATAACCTGAAGAAAAAAGAGAGCAATGAGTATCGCTACAGCAACTGTTCTGTGCAAGTTCTATGATATTTTCAGGGATGACAAGAGTTAGTCAGAAGTTTAATGATTAATATAGAATATTAATTGATTGGCCTTGGGAGTATAGCCTGATATAAAGTATCAGGCTGGAGGATTTGTTGCATTGCCACAGAACACTCTCTGAATAAAAAAAATTATTTTCTAAGGAAAGTGAAAAGTAGGGCATACTGGTTTCTGCAGACCAGAAAAAAGCACACTGCTTGCTCTCATATTAAGCTTTGGAACACTCAAGTGAGATGGAAAACATAGAAAAGAAATTGTGACCAAACTGTAAACATCGCAAACTCAAGAGAACTAATGTACTGAACAAGCCTCCCATGAAGAGAGACACTAGTTGTTCCTTCCCTAGTAATGTTACCTACAAATATGTACATACTGTACCTTTTATTCTTTTTGGTAAGTGGATCGTATATCTTAGAAGGGCTTCACTCATTCTAGGAAGCGAATCTTTAAAACTAATCTCATCTGGCTGTAGTACATGAAAAAAGCAGTATTCAGTGCTCTTTATCTATGAGAATCCATTTTCTAGAGACAGCGAGCTCTTCCCATTTTTGTGAAAAAAAACCCAAACCATAAGCTCCACAATTCACCCCTCTAAAAAAAAAAAAAAAAAAAAAANAAACCCTGGAAGAGGTCTCAGGACTCCAAAATGACTTTGTCTGTTAGAAGTTTCAGGAAAGGATGTTTTCCTTAAGCGCTTCTGCAATGCCCAGTGCTTCTTTCAGGATGACAGTTTGCATCATGCTAAGGCAGCAGGGAGATGGTAAACAGAGAGGGGAATGGGATACAAATGCTGGCAAAAATCAAGGAAAGCAAGGTGGGAGCAATATCACTCAAGCTGTCAGCTCTGTGAGCAAGCCTCGTGAACCAACTGAGTTATGGCAAACTCCCGCTAGGAGGGAATTGCAGTAACTGAGCCTTGCACTCACACATTTATAAGGGTGTCCTGGGATAAATAAAGGCACAGCCTCTGTAAACTCTGCAGTGAAAACAAACACCTTTGAACCAAACAAGTTACAAGCTCTATAAAGCATGGGCATAGCTGATGTTAATTGTAAGATTTGTGTCTTGGTTTTCTATCTTCAGAGTGACTGTCGGAGTCCTCTTGGCTGGCAAGGAGTTAAATGCAAGGCCCTGGCCTGAGCTACTACATAAGGCAGGGCTGGCGTTACTGCAGTGTCTCTGCTGGCATACAGAGCGCTCTCAGTTCAGGGTCAGCACTGGGATATACAACAGATCAGTAAAACCTCTTTGACTCCTAGGCAAAGCCCTGTCTGTCTGGGGCAGGGCCTTCTTAAAATGGTGGTTATATTTCGTCAGATGAAAGACATTCAGCTTATTTTAAGATCCTACCTCATGCACTCAGACACAGCTATGTCACACTGAGCTTTGTTTAGAAGCCTGGTCTGGATTATAAAGGTATTTCGGAATTCATGTGCATATCAGAAGTTTGAATCAGACTTGCTGTCTATGACCAAACTCAATAATTGGACTCTTGAACCATGTAATGGGTTAGCAAAAGAGCAGGGGACATGCAGGGAGACACCGATTTAGCAGAATTTCACTCGGCATTCAATCATGCTAGCATGCCTGAAAATAAGGGATACATTATTTATCAGCTAATGTTTGCAAAGTATTTTGACTCTGGAACGTGACAAGTGTTCTTCTTCATTACTTTTCAGTACATATGTGACTAAGCAGTACATATAATAAGGACACAAAATGTGGTAAGTAGACAAAAGACCTTTTAAAAAAGAGTGATGCTAATAACAGGGGGAAAAAGTGTTCAAACCAGTGGAGTAAATATTGTGATGATGCAGCTAGTTATCTATTAACTCAGCACTAATACAGGGACATGCCCAATGGCAATGACGATCAGTTGACACAGCCAACGTCCTACAAGACCTGTAAAGCTGACCTCTATCACCTTTTCCCTTCCAGAGCTAAATTTGGCACAGCCCATGCTCAGCAGACCTTCTCTTACCTTCTAGGGCTGCCTAATGTCTGTTTTAAGAGTTACATGTGATTCTGCAGCTTTAATAAGGTCTGGAAAACCACTTCTAGATGGCGGTCACAACCCCTGACTAGCTGCAGGGAGGTGCGCTGACACCTGGGCCGGCAGCACAAGCTGCCACACACTCTTCCCCTCTCTGGTCGTTCTCACATCCCCATCTGTTCCTTTCCAGTCTCTCAAGTGGGAAATAAACTGAGTTAGAGTCAAACTGTCAAACTCATAATATTCGAGTGGGTTGAATGTCACACCAACAGAATTCATGCAATCCATATTTCATTCAGCGCAATAAATATGCAGTCTTGCACAGATCTTAGAAATCAATTATGTTTTTTTGGGAAGGCTTGGAGAAACAGTAGAGGCACATCAGCAAAATGATTTCTTGCCTTTTTTTCCAACAAAGTAACTTTTTAGTATTATGATTGCAAGGTTTCACTTCCTGAAAACAGGATCATAAGCGCCCAAGCCATCTGCTCTTGCCCTTAAGTCAAAGTCATGGTCCTCAGTTTACAACATCATACTTAGAAGTTTATGACGTTACAAATACAGGATTGTCACTTTTGTTGACAGCTAGCCAATAGGATCAAATGAATTAAGCAACAAGCCATGTCCTTGAAATCTTTGGCTGTAAAGACCAAGACCAAGTGGAAACATTTCTAACTGAAAGGAGTTAGCATTGCCTTCACAGGTGGTTAGTGTATCAGAAATTTGTCATAAGCTCTGTAAAATAACTAGGAAAATCTTGTGGCTTTCTAAGCATACCTTTAATGTATTTTTAAAACATATTTTCTCTTTACATGTCAACTGTTCTACACATCCAATTATGTACATGCGTGACAGTTTTTGACCTATGCTAAGGGACCAAACAATAAATCAACTTTTAGGGCCAGACATACAGCTGATGCAAATTGACTTTACATTAATGCAGTGAAGGGAGCTATGCCAAATTTCCATGAGCTAAGGATATGGCCCAGACAATGTGCTTCACATGCCACAGAATTTTCTGTGACTACAAATTTTATCTTCTGTGGAAGTATTGAAATTGGTGGGAAAACACCTATTGATCCCATTGTGCAGAGTGTAGCCCTAGCATATATCAGTGGAAAACAGTGTGACAGGTATTTAATGACAGTAGTTTGAGGCCCTTCAAAAATGCGCAGAAAGTTCCTCAGCTGCAAGAAATCAGCAAAGTCGTGTTCATTCTCATTGGTTAAAGGTCTAGATATGGGTCTGGGTCCCAAACGGTCTTACTCCATCTAAATGAAAACGTGCCCCCTGCAGCTGTCCCTGTTGGCATTTAAAAAGTACAGATTTTTTTCACTGCATTTTAATGAACCAGAAGGCAATTTGGAAAAACATAGCATGCAGCAGTTCAAGGGTGTTATAGAGATGCCAGTAATCTCCCTGGACAGCATCACTCATGGAACAAGGGGCCACCAGACAGCAGCCAGTGCAAACACAATAGCATCTGAGTGTGGAGGCCAGTTTCAGGAACACACCTTGAGAAGTTACAGGCTGGGAAGTATAAGATTTTCTGAGGGATTATAAGCAAGGATGCTAGATCATTCATTGTTTGAAACTGCTGTTAAGCCACTGTCAACATGTTTTCCTTGAAGAGCTAGATGTATTAACAGGAAGTATTATCCTAATTTGACCTATAGGTCAAAAGCAAAAAAAAATAGCAAGGAATAGAAAAATTTCATTTATTTTTATAGAATGAATTTAATCCTCTCTGTTATTATTCTTTTGAGTAACAAAATTATTAATTTTATAGAAGAAAAAAATATTTTCAGAAAAGCTTTAATTGCCCAAATAACTTCATAGAAAAAGAAATAACAGTCTTTACTTGTGATCCCTACTTTAAAAGACAGTCTGCTTTGTTTTAGGAAGGAGCTTTAATCAATCTTTTTTGTGGGTAACTTAGAAATAACATTTTATTTTGATCAGAAAAAAATATTAATTCAAACAAAAATTTAATGACCCAAATGCCTATAGCTGTTTCTAGCACAAACAGGTTTGCTTTTATGGAAAAAAGGCAAACTGACGTTAAGTGGTAGGTCACTGGTCCTATGCCATTTTGAAGTTGTATTTGATGGCTTTGGTGTAAAGTCAAGCTACAATGCTAGAGCTAGGGACCAGAGGACAGGATTTTGGTTTTAAGTTTAACTTTGGCTCCAGTAAAATTTAATTGTGATTCCCTTTCCAAAAAAGGAAAAAGGTCCTGTTGCAGGAATGTAAGAGAGATTTTTCTTCTCTCCAGCCCTGCTATAGCTATTGGTAGTGGGCAGGCACTGTGCTGGGCTAATCAGCACAGAATTATTGCTGTTCTCTCTCTGTTCTGGAGTGGCAGTAGTGGGCCTGTATGTGGCAGTGTGTTTTTTAGATGGAAAGGGTGATATTTTGAAAAGGGAGATGGGAACTTAGTCCTCCTTGCAAAAATGCCATAAATTCTTTGCTCCTTGAAACTTTGAAATTAAGGCTGTGAGTTCCTAACTGACTGGGGACTTTTAAATGTTTGACCTAAGAAGTCCTGCTCCACTTGTGTGTTCCTCTGTTTCCTCCAAAGCTGAATTCACATGGGTCTCTTGTGGCAAACACCAGCTTTAAGCCTTTTTAAAAAATGCTTACATTTGGATGGTGTATTTAGCAACCAATAGGCAATTCTGCAAACGCCCTAATGTCTCAGACAATGTCATTGTCTCTGTGATCTGCATGCCTGGCAGATGTGTTGAATGCAGGGGGCTGTCCTTAGAGCTGGGCCTGACTTTGTTCTGTCTGCACAATATCTAGCTCAGTGGGGGTCTGGAGCTGTGACTGGGCTCCAAAATTCTGCAGAATGGTGCAGCATTAAAATAACATTAGTGTTTCATGGACATACTACAAAGAAGTATCTATTGCAAGCACAGGAAAAAAAAAAAGTCTAGGAAGGAGGTAAAGGAAGCAGCAGAAGTCTTTTTTCCTTCGTCAAAAGCCACCCAGGGAATATCTCTGTGTGTTTTGCTTGGTTATTTATTTTGTATTATGATATCTGACATATCAGAAAACATGAAAGGCATTTGTGAGCCTAAGAAAAAAACTAAAATAGTGCTTGAAAATGATTCTTTGTGAAGGCTTTTTTTTTTTTGTTGTTACACATGAGACTAGTCGAGCAGACAGGTTTATTTTAACTCTGTAACAAAACTTAGTGACTGGAGACAAACAATTGCCTGCGAATATCATTCCTGCTGCCAAAATTCATTAGGTTCAGGAACATGAACTAAATCATGTGCTAGAAGAGAACACACAGCTACCTACACTCTTGCTGAAGAAATGACCGTATAGTCAGCATGGTATCCATGTACATCCAAGAGACTACATGGCCTATTAAAAAGCAAAATATCTCAAAGCGTTGTCCTCCTACAATATATTGTAGGCAGTCTCTTTCTGTGGCAGCACGTTTCTCTCTGCAGTGAAAGACCCTGATGTCTGTCATGAACCTCGTATCCAGCTTAGCTTTTTAAGGTCTGTACTTCATCAAAAGGTAAATGCATTTACTAATATGCTGGTATTTGATTGCCAGCCTGAGAGAAGCAGGAGGCTGTCTGGCAATGGTACTTAGAGTTAAAGGTGCCCTTTTAATGTGAGTTAAACTAATTCTTTTTCTTCTGAGATCTCAGCTGTGAAGAAAGGGAGCTATCTGGAAAAGTTAGCCTGGCCTCATCCAAATAACCTGCTTTAGGAACCTAGGCCCATATCCATGGGATGTGTCTGAATCATGAAATGAATTTGAGTAAAAGAAAGTTGTTTAACACCTTTTCCTCTGTCTGTTCCCCAAAGTAGTCAGGGTCTAGTTTGGCTAATGAGAACTGAAAAATGAAGATAGCTCCAAATGGTATTGATTCCTTATGTGGTTGGTTTTTTTCCAGACATTCAGTTACAGCAGTTTTCCATCATCTTTGCATCAGAGAGATGCAAAGCAACAGCAGCATAATTTGGATCCCAAAATATGTCACATATTAAAAAACATCGAGAGTAGGGGTGCATGCACATTTGTGGTGTCTGTGACTTCTGGGAAGCTAGTGGATTTGCTGAGCTGGAATCTATTCGAGTGGGGTATTTTGAAATCCACTGAACTTTTTTTAATCCGTGTAAAGTGGATAGATAAAAGTAATCAGTTGAAAGGAGCTCTGTTTGTATGGCGACTAAAGAAGATAAAGGAGAAAGGTAATCTGGCATTAGGTTAGTGGTTCTGGAGAAAAGCTTAAGAGGTGGGTGATGTCAGCTCCTGCAAGCCCAGAAGGGAATCAAAAAGGTGTGCCATAAGGGTGATTCAGACTCCATAAGGAATGAGACCAAGTTTTGGATCCACCAGCTGCGTACAGAGGTGTACTGAAAATGCCCAGCTTGCCGATAAGAGTGACACTAATGCCTGCTGGAGCAAACGATGAGCTGATGTCACAGGTTATGATGGTGATGGCGGAGGACTGTGGGGTGAGCTCCAACTGGAGACACTCACTGAGCTGGTGCTGCATGGGGTGGTGTCTGACACTGAACCCTATGCAAGATAACTTCCTGCTTGTATCCAAGTGGCTGCATGGAGGCTAAATAGATGCACAGAAAGGGAGCCAGCAACTGGAGTAAATAGAGAGATGGAACATGCTAAAGTTATCTATGGGTTGGTCTCTGAGGCTAGGAACCTAAGGAGTAACAAAAATTAAGAAATCAAGGGTCAACTTCTAGGTGAGATGTTGACCAAGAAACTGTTTTACCCTAACAAAACAAAATAATAACCTCCATAACAATATCATGGCAGGGCTGGATTTATTCCTTCCTGGAGTCTTCAGTTTTAGTTATTTTTATATATATATACACATACATGTAAAGATATGTATTTGTATCTAAGTTTGAATTGTACATGGGCCAAAGAGATATTAAAGTAATCAATCAATCAATAATTAAAAAGGCCTCTCAGATTCTCACCATTAATCTTTCAGACTCAAAGAATATGCAGGACACCAGACTTTACGAACTGCCTCTAGGAGTACATCTACACTGTGTGACTGATGCTTCATACTTAGGGTTGAGAATAGTTTTAAAAAAATTAGTGCAAAAATTATACACCCATTTCCATCACTCTATAGATTACAACAAATACTCTGTATTTGCCAGCAACCAAGGCTATGGAGCAGCTATTAGCAGATGCTGACTATATAATGATGACCACTGTAAGTGGATGCTTATTTAAGGGGCATTTTCAGGAAACGGCTTGCTCTTAGGAGCAGTCTATAAGTGAAAATGCACTTTGCAAGATTTTTACATCTTGCTGGCTTGCCTTTCACCATTTTACAGCAAAGGAAATGTTAATGTGTAATAGAATTAACACTTAGGAGAAGCCTAGAATACTGTTCTTTATAATATAGCCCAGTACTTATTATTCCAGACAGGTCTTCTCATAGTGCAATTTAAGCCCCACAAAATTACCCGTCATTACACAGACAGTCCATTTAACATTCTAAAGCTAATCATACAACAACCTACCCTTTCAGAGGAGATACCAAACCTCACTTGGGTTTTAAGTTCTGATTACAAGTGAGGTTCCAATTGAGAATTTCAGCTGTAAACCAAATGACCTTCAATGACCATAGACTGGAAAACCTGGTGACTAATCTAAATGGATTTCCAGGCAGGGGGAAAAAAACACCACCCAGCTCTTGTTTCTAGTCCTTTGCATTATTAGGGGAGTGACAAAGACAAGCAGAATGTGAAAAAAATCATGACTCCAGTGACCTTCATGCCTTTGTCCCAGAAAGGTCAAGAGTAATCAGCAAAACTTTAACTAGAGTTCAAATTCAGCTGTGTTGTCCTTAGAGGTTGGTAAAATTAAATATTCTGTTCCTGTGTTCTGTAAACAACCACAATAATTGGTGATGCTTTCCAGCATTGGATATGAAGATGTATTGACATGAGCTGAAATTCATAGAGAGACAGTGTTTTACATGGTATGCAGTAGTCTACAACCAAATCCTAATTTCAGTTTGTAATGCTGGAAGGTCACAATCACATTTCTTAAAATGAGATCATATCATGATATGAGCACATGCCAGAATATCTAGTATGCAACTTTACAGTTTGTCATGTTTTCTATCTGAGGCAAAACACCTATTGTCAGTATCTGAAAAACATTCCTATGAGACTGAAAGGCATCAGATAGTCAAAGTCTGCAAGAATAAGCCATGTGAAAAAAAATACAGGGGTAATCAAGAATAGATCTTGTAGGGGCTTTCTGACCTTAGCCTGGAATGCTTTGTCCCTTTCCTCCTTTTGTACTTTACAAGGAAGTTTATTTGTTTATTGAATATCCATTCTCAGTAGAACTGTAGGAATCACCATGTCGGATCAGACCGCAGCAGTCCATGTTTTCCATCATCATACTATTAGTGAGCAGAAGCTTAGAGAAAGTGGAAGGAATAAATGTATTTTCAGGAAAAATTTCCTCCTTACTCTTGATGATCAGGTACCACCTTATGCCTTACAATGTAGGAAGGTATATCCTCTCCAATAGCACTTTAAGGAAACTTGTTTTTACACTTTGGGAGTTTGCAGTTGTCCACATCAATATTTACTCAGGTTTTGAATCCTGCTGAATGGCTGACTTAAATTATGGCCTCAGGAACCAGGCTCAACAGACTAATTTTGACTGCAGTGAACATGTGCATATTTTTCTACATATTTTAATTTTGTTTATCATTTTGTATACTTACTTCCTCATTCTTATTCAAATGCATCCTGTATTTTGTATGCTGTCTTCTCTTCTGTCTGTGTTCATGAGAAGGGTCCAAGTCTCTGGCAGTTCTGCATTTCCCATTTGTGAACCTCCTACTGTGGGCTTTTGGGGAGGGGGAAGCAAGAAACATGTAAGTATGAAAGTCTGTATGTGATTTATACATATCAGCATGCACTGTTTTCCACACTCATCTTTATTTTTGTAGGAAACATTAAAAAAGAAAAGCAAGTTTTAAAATTAAGTACTTTGAATTAAGTAAAGGAGCATTAAATGTTCTCTCCATCTCCAACAACCTAAAAATAATGGCACGCACCTTGAACTTTGAAAGGCTCCTTCCTTCTTATGCAATGAGATACTGAGTTGCGTTTCCTGTGTCTTGAAACATAAGACTGGCCATCCTGTGCTGCATAACATCAGTAAAATTGCAGCTGTTGATACAAGACACCTGCAACATCCAGTTTTAGAGCTGTTAAAAGAGTGACCAGCATTTCTGAAAAATGTAAGATTTGGGAGGAGCAGGGATTCTGGTCCAGGATTCAAGATCAATACCTGCATATTCTGCTTCAAGTCCTGCTAACTTCAGTGAGTATATATGAAAGAAAATTACATTTATCATGTCACAAAAATAAATCTTTTGGGCATGCTCTAATGCTGTTAGTGTCTGCACATGCTACAGGCACATTTGGTAAAGAGGACTCCCCAAGCAGAATGTTTTTATGTTTGAAAATGGGAAAAGAGATTCAGCTTTTCCTTTCCTGTATCTCCCTCCAAGGAGACAGGGTGAGAACATCTCAAATACAGCAGTGTGAAAGTGTGAGTAACCAGCAAGCGACAGGGATAAAGATACCTCCCTTTCGTCTTCCAGTTTTGCTCCATCTTTGTTCCTTGTAGGTGATGCAAGCCATATCGGATCAATGGTATATTGGGCACGTTGGTTCAGATGCAAGCACTGTGATAGAAATACAACATCGCTCCAACACATTTTCCAAAATTACTTTGTGAAAGTGATTGGGTTTTAACTAATATGTACGGTGATATAAAGATAATAAATTATGTGCAACTTCACTGCAGTTATAAGTATTAATATAGTATAAACTGTAAAAAAAAAGGAGATATGGAGTTTCATTAACACATCTTACAATGCCAGATGTAAACAAATCATAACATCTATAATAAAGAAAATTAAAATATCAGTAAGGACAAGAATAAGATTAATTATTATTTAAAATGGTATTTCCTTTAAAATGTCAGAATGAAGCTGTTACTATCTTACCAAGGAGAGACAGACNAAAAAAAAAAAGAAATGTAGTCTCACCAGATTTAAGTATATTTAGTGAAAATCAGGATATAATTACATTACATGATTAAATGATTTAAAATCCACTTCAGGACAGAAACTTCAGTGCTGGATAATGGCTTGATCCCAGTATTTTATCCTTCAGCTGTCTCCAGGCATAAGCCACTGCAGAAACTAGAAACCATTACAACAGGACAAAAGATCACCATCAAAAAGTTATTATAAGGGGCAGGAACATCAGGAACATACTGGTGTTCTGTTTTTAAAAACAAATGACCCATTAATTCACAAAAACAACCCCATTACTGCAGTAGCAAACTTAGTTTAGGCAAATGTCCCTATCAACATTATTCAAGCTCAAATTTGATTTAGTTTGGAAAAGGGATGAATAAGGCTCAGGGTAATGG
>VZTO01009229.1:27840-47169 GCA_013400615.1 Syrrhaptes paradoxus | reverse complement strand
AAAAATGGAGAATTTGTATCTGAAGTCATACCAGAGAAGGCAGGAGAAACACAGAGAGAAGAAACATGTACCTAACTATAAGTCAAAGACAATAATCACATTAATTAATGTTTCCCTACATAGTTTAGGTTTGTTTCTTTATTCTATTTTTACTGAATCTGATTTCTATTCAGGTTCAATTAATAATAATGAGCCTAAAATTAACTTGCATTATCATTTACAGTGGATGCTTTGATCATGTATGTAGGTTGGAACTATAATACATACATTACCATATTATGCAAATTGCATTTTCAGCATCAGCTATTTCTGTATATAATTTCTCCATGCCACCGTTTATCTATTCTGTGCATTGTTTCTTTGTGTACAGCCCTGCAGACTGTCAGAAGCTGGGAGAATTTGAGGAGACACTACCAGGGGAAATACTGCTACAGGGGCAGTATTCTTATGTTTTCTCTCTAAGCACCCAGCATTGGCATCAGACAGGGGAGAACTTTATTTTAACTCAGATGGCATGTTTTATGTGGTTTATGAATCTGCTTCTACCTTAGCCAAATTACCATACTGNTTATTATAAGGGGCAGGAACATCAGGAACATACTGGTGTTCTGTTTTTAAAAACAAATGACCCATTAATTCACAAAAACAACCCCATTACTGCAGTAGCAAACTTAGTTTAGGCAAATGTCCCTATCAACATTATTCAAGCTCAAATTTGATTTAGTTTGGAAAAGGGATGAATAAGGCTCAGGGTAATGGCAACCTATTAGACCGCACAGACCTCAATAATACATTTGAGAAAGTGTGCTGAGAGAGTGACATGAACATCAACAGAGAAAGCAAGAGCACAAGTTGCAGAAAAATGGAGAATTTGTATCTGAAGTCATACCAGAGAAGGCAGGAGAAACACAGAGAGAAGAAACATGTACCTAACTATAAGTCAAAGACAATAATCATATTAATTAATGTTTCCCTACATAGTTTAGGTTTGTTTCTTTATTCTATTTTTACTGAATCTGATTTCTATTCAGGTTCAATTAATAATAATGAGCCTAAAATTAACTTGCATTATCATTTACAGTGGATGCTTTGATCATGTATGTAGGTTGGAACTATAATACATACATTACCATATTATGCAAATTGCATTTTCAGCATCAGCTATTTCTGTATATAATTTCTCCATGCCACCGTTTATCTATTCTGTGCATTGTTTCTTTGTGTACAGCCCTGCAGACTGTCAGAAGCTGGGAGAATTTGAGGAGACACTACCAGGGGAAATACTGCTACAGGGGCAGTATTCTTATGTTTTCTCTCTAAGCACCCAGCATTGGCATCAGACAGGGGAGAACTTTATTTTAACTCAGATGGCATGTTTTATGTGGTTTATGAATCTGCTTCTACCTTAGCCAAATTACCATACTGCATTGATCCCACACAGCAATGAGTTCTGTCTTGCAACCTTCCTTTTTGGACTGACCTCAAAACAGGCAATGAAATATGCACAAAAAGCCCAAGCATTACTTGGGGTTTTCTTTGTGCTTAACACAGGTGTATCTCCTGTAGGACTTCTAACTGTTTGCAGTATAAATCAGGTGAGAATCTGACCTAAAAAGGGAGCAGAGCCAGTACCACAATGTACATAAAGATCTGCTTTTTAGGTCAAACTTATGCATTCATGACACTAAATATGCTGGGAGAAATGTTGCACATCAATGGTTAATGGAACCACTCAACACTGTCTCAGCTGA
Source organism: Syrrhaptes paradoxus (assembly GCA_013400615.1). Classification (NCBI taxonomy): domain Eukaryota; kingdom Metazoa; phylum Chordata; class Aves; order Pterocliformes; family Pteroclidae; genus Syrrhaptes; species Syrrhaptes paradoxus. Next base: position 45,418 of record VZTO01009229.1, on the reverse strand, counting down.
CTGTACTGTTTGCCACTGGCCAAATTTCATATTGCAGGGGCAGGCTCAAAAGTATTAGCAGTTTACATTTTTACAGTGCCTTTCATCTTGTGAAATACTGCCTTGCTTTACAAGCTGATACAGAAACCATATAATGATTGTTTAATCTACAACAATGTCTAAGCTTTGTGGTGAAACACAGGAAGAATTTAGCAGTCTACAACAACACTGCTGTTTTGGAGAGGAAATGAACGCTATAGTATCCATTTGAAACAAAGTGGGAATACTGGAAAGGAGAATGTAATTTTCAGACTTGGCATTTGGCCAAGTCATCAGAGTTAACACACGTCACAGATATAATTACTGCAGTGGGATCTTTAATGACCACAAATGGTCAGAACTTTGCTTTAACATGTCATCCAAAGGATGCACTTGGTTCACACCTTGCCTCTTCTCATCATGCTGACTCATGGAGTGACAAAGAGAGGAGAAAATACTCTTCATTCATTTATTTATCTCCTTTTAGTCAGAGCCCTAGGTATCTCTCAAAAACCAAACAAAGAGCTAAACACTATCAAAATAAAATTTCAAGCACAGTTTCCAATCTCTTGAAAACTTTGCATGAAATCCTATCCCTCCAGCCAAGCTAAGGATCATATAACTTCAGATTCTTCCTCCCACAGATAAATTACTTCAGAGTCTCCCTACAGGTGTGATCCTGCCTTCTGAAGAGATGGTGGTGAAATTCCTCTAATGAGGTCACTAGGCCCTCAGAAGACGATTCATTTGGCCATTTTACTGCACTTAATCTGTTTGACACAGTGCCTGAGGAAAGGGAAGAGGAGGAGCAGGACCACCATCTTTCATGGCCAGCAAGCTGTTCGATTGGATCATCCTGTCTTTTGAAACTTCCTCCCTAAGAACTGGATCTATTTTCACTACCACTTACCTTCCTAGGATACTCTGGGATATGACACATCCATTCTTACAGGTGAAGGAATTTAGCTTGGTGCTATCTGGTGGATGACTAGCATTAGGTGTTGCCAGAATGAGGTATTCTTGTGAGTCTTTAGTGAAGTGTTAGCCTGATTAAACTCCTAAAAATTGATAGACATAAAACACAAAAGTATATTAATATTGTTAACAGAATGCAGTTCTTAGTCACTCAAACTCAAATGTCAGATATTTGTTGTTCGGTATGCAATTGAAAATGATCTGATCACCCTCCAAGCAGAGAACTGGCAAAAAATGGGGTGAGAAAACATTTTTGGTTTATCCTCTGCATATATGCAGATGCTGATACTGATAAGAGTGAAGAATCATTTTAGTTCTGCATAGATAAAGATATTGCTCTTGACAGAATAGATTAACGTACCTGTCTGTACAACCATAGAGGAAGAAGTAAGAAGGGAAATATATTACTATTCTGCTGCACATGAGACAATTTTTTATTGGCCACTGGACTAATAATAATCACTATAATAAACCAGGGTTTTTATATCTCTGATATGCAGTACTAGCTAAAGGATAGTTCCTTCTTAGGAATAATGAGCCAGATTCTTCATCACTCATCACCTTGTGTAATTATTGTGATGAGTTCAAAGTAAATCCACTATGCTACCAAATCAGATTTTTTTCCTTCCATTTTGTGTTTGTCTTGCATAGGCATAATGACTACTCACAGAATAGACAATGAAGAATCAAGCTTAGTATATTTATTTCCTATGTGAGAATAAGGAAAACATAAGAGATCCAATGGATGAGCACAATAAATTGGACATGATTTGTTATTTAAAGGTTAGGTACTTAAACGTTGCTGTAGCCAACCCTGTGGTTAATAAACCCAAGGAAGAAAGAGGAATGGATTAAAAAAAAAAAGCAATATGGCTTTACACCAAATAATACTTTTCTTCTTTCATAACGATTTATTAGCAGTTTTGTTAGTAAAAGCAGGCACAGCTGTATTGAATAATATTAGGACAAGTAAACTACAACCAACTTAGTAATTTAAACCTCAAAACATCTGCTCAAGAAGCATCTCAAATCTGGGAAATTTTTATATTGGCTAATTTGTTTTTAGTTTAAATTTTTTGTGAAGTACTATGACTCTTCACAGTTCAAGTGAGGATAATCAAGGTAAATTATGAAAATAACCCAGTTATGTGGTAAAGGTCAATAGAAAGTCTTGTTAAGGTCTGGTTCTTATGAAGATATCCTGTATGTGTTGTCAAAATGGATTAACATTATAACACAATATAACCTCTCACTTGGAAGAAAAATAGATATTAACACAAAGATACTTGCTACCATTAAAATCAGGTTTTGACTATGAAAACAGGAAAATATCACAACACAATTAGCTCTCCTTATTTATATTTTTCTAATAAAGGTCACAAGAAGGTGCTGGTCTACACAGATGTATAATTTTGGTTTTTGCTAGCATGTGGGCCAAATTTTTACTCTTCAGAATTACAATTGTCAGATTTGTAGCTCTAATTCTCCAAGTGGAAATTTCCTTTCTAATTCTTATAATGTGAACTACATTCAACTTCGAGGTAATGTGACTTCCAGCACCTTATGCACTAGCACTGAACTGGAAATGGAGGGTGAAGGAATTGCCTACATGCTTCTGTAACCATCTGTTTTCCAGGATTACTGACTGTAAATAAAACAAGTTACTCTATGAACACGAACAGTCTTGGGCTCACTCATTTGTCTTCCAGCCTCCAGCCCAAAACTGTACAAATGGAACCTCCTCTCGGGGAAGTAACAAAGATTTAGTTATTTCCCACAGCATCTTATATGTTAAGCATGCAAAAATATGAAGAATGGCTGAATTAGAGCCCGAAAATTTCCAGGGAGCTTCACTGTTATTGTGTCAGCAGCAGCACAAGTAAAGCCAGGACAGAGACCTCGGTCTTAAAAATCCTTCTAAATATTCTTACATGGTCAAGTTCTGCCAGTAGGTAGGCCAACAGTTACCAATGATGTTCCAAAAAAACTTGATCCAGGAATAAAAAAACCCTTGCATTTCAAAATACCCCCAGGCCTTGAACTGAACAAAACCGAAGCTGTCAAGAATGCTAGCTCAACTTACGGCCACACTGTGAAGAACTTCAGTGTCCTCATGTTTGCAAGGGCTTTTACCTTCAGTGATTTGAATCCTTGAAAAGACATACCTGTGACTGAAGTGATAAGAGACATAAATCTGTCAGGACAAAATATGGCATGTAGTATAACCCTCTGTTCCCCCTACATAAATTAGAAACTAGAAGCTATCTGAGCCTTGTGTTTAAAATACTTCCCATGTGCTTTCAGCTGTTGTTACTTATAAACAATTTGCTATTGGAATTACCAAGTATGGGAGTTTTCTGTACTCACTAGCCACTTCTTTCTGACTGACTTGACATTGTTACAGTCTGAAAAGCATCCTAAATGTATCTTCATACTGTGCCAGAAGGCTAGCCAAAAAAACAGCTTTTCATCCTGCCTCAGTCCAGGAATAAGCCAGTGCAAGTTGTATTGAAGATGCCTAAGCTAGTGAGAAGCCTGATCAGTATGTCAAGCTGGGATTTAATATTAACAAGGACTGTCACAATGCAAAACGCAGCCTCACTTTTCTAGCTGCTTACCTAAAAAAAAACACAAAAACTTTTAGATGTCTGATTTGCACTTCTGTAATTTTCCAGGGACATAAAAACAGTTAGTACTGGCTGAAATATATCAGCAGCTTCAGTAATTAGTAGGCATTACCGTTTCTTGTCAGTTCTATGGGCCATACCCTCAGCTGGCGTAAATCAATGACACTCCAGTACTGGAACTGTATTACTTTACACACCTTGAAATAGTCATGCATACTAATTATTGCCTTACCCATTACTGCTGTTGTCAATTCAGACACCTGATTTACAGCAGATGAGTTTGTTCCATATATTTAGAAGTTTGTGCACACTCCTCAAAGGATCTGCACTGTTGAAAAAACTTTCCAAATAAGCCAGGCACATGCTCTCCATTATCTGTCAAATCAGTGTTCAATAAGGTGACACCATTATACATAAATCATGACTGCAATTATTAAATCAAGCTGACTTTGTATTGCTTTTCTTTCACTGTTGTGTAGAATTAACCATGTGAGCACATGACAACAGGCACGCTGGGATCATTGGAGTTGGAAGAAGGAGTTAAAAGCCCCACCCAAGCTCTCACAGCCTAACCTTTGGAGCATGCAGCTGATAATGCGAAACAGAACATAATGCCCCTGAGGAGATACATCTGGAGGTCAGCTCAGTCAGATACCCTGGAACGGTTCCAACAAAGCAATCAAATATCTAGCAAAAGCTATAAAAAAAAAAAAAATCACATCTTTGGTATATAGACATCCAACCGAAGCTAGATAAGGGTACAGAAGCCTGATTTCATTTTCATACCCCTGTCAGGCAACCTAAGTGCTGAGTTCTCCCTCCACAAAGTGAGGTTTTTAACTGAAGCTTATTAAGGCTTAGTTTGTCTAACCCAAGCATAATAAATTAATGTGTCAAGATCACAGCTGATTGTTCATCAGAGAAAAAATGAGACAAGATAATCCACTTTACTGAAACATAATGCTTTGGGAATGTTACAAACTACTGCGAATGTTTAACTCCCCATGCCTCATCAGTGGTCATAAAACAAACACACCCATTCAGGGGCTGATTCTTATCTCTCACTTGCATAAGGCCATGTCTAGACAAGGATTTGAAGGTGTGTTTTTTGAAAGTGTTAGCAGAGTGGTCTAGATGGCTGATCAGGAAGACCCCCTGCCCTCCCCCACCCCCTCCCCAGCCCTGTAGAGACTTTGATGCATCTGGGAAGGGTGAAGTGTGGGTCCCTCTCCTTCAATTTTTGGCTCAATTAGTTTAGCAGCTGAGGGTGATCTGTCCACATGGCAGTCAGAATGTGACTTCAGCGGGGTGAGGGAGGAAAGGCTCATCTCTCTGCACAGTCCTAGAGCAGAGGTTTCTAAGGGTCTAAGGCTTTGCTTATCAAGGGCTTTTCAGCGTTATTTCCAGTACATCCACCTGCATGCCACATACATGATGTACATAGGTATCTCACATAAGATTGGATGGTACTTTTTTTTGAGCCCTGTAGTAGAGATAAGGGATGACTTTACAGGGATGCTCATCTCTTTGACAGCATCCCCTTTACAGGAAAATGGTTTCAATATTGATTTTCTGTTTCACCTTACTACCTGGGTATATCTCTTTATTACCCCCATTTCCAACCAACTTGACCCAGCCACCCTCTCCTAGTGCACACACACCTCCAGTTGTTGCAAGAAGCATTCGGTGGAAGAGCAGGAATATTTACACAGGGAAGAGCTCTATAACAAGCCAACTAAGAAGCCATCCCACTCAATTTCTTTTAAAGCATTGCCTTGAATTTGTAATCTTGTAATCCATCTCTGATTTGCCCCTTTACATTTCAGCCGCAGCAGCATATGGCAATAATGGGAATCCTTACAGAGATCCACCACATGCCCGTCTGTGGCTTGGTCCATGCAATGTTGTTACTCTCACAAGCAAGTTCTAAGAGCAACAACATTTTTAACACTTACATGTGTTACATGTTTTCCCTTTTCTTTGTTTGTTTTTTTGGGGGTTTTTTCCCCCCTAAGGAGACCAAACTATTTCAAAATTTTGTAGGGTTTTTTATTGTAACTTTAAGTTCAATGTGTATCTCAGAGAATTCATACGAAAGAACTATTTTATTTATAGATAATATCCTAATGTGGTTTTAAAACTTTGAAAGATATATTTCCAGCAGATGAAGGGAAAAAATGTGCCTTTGTAAATGTGCATTTTTTCTTTTTATAATCCCAGTTAATTACATTTTCATTTTTACAAAACAAGAAGTAGGGAAAAAAGAACTGGGTAAAGTTCAAGCCACATTCTCAGGGAAATCAGGTAAGCAATCAAACTGTTGACAAGAAATGTGAGGAGAAATCCTGTCCTACTGAAATCAATGGGAAGGTAATTATTTTACTGGTGCCAGGAATTTACCCTCTGAGTTTTATAAATTAAATGCATACAGATATATTGATATACATACACATATATATTTGCTTGTCTTCTATAATAAAGCAAGAGTTGCAAAGCCAGTTGTGACAGCTCTTTTTGTAATGAAGCTTTCGTTCTACATATACACACCTTAAATCTGGTATGATAACCAGTGGTTTACTGTATCATTAGGAAGGTTGAGAATGTGAAGGAGCTATTAGGAAATACAGTCCTATATGCTGTTCTATCTGGAACATATAAGCTCTTGGTAGAAATTTATTTTTAATAAAGAGAGCTGCTTTAGAAGTTTCTATCTTGATATAGGCCTAAGTTCAACAAGTTAAGTTCAAACACACATCTGACTTATAGCCTTCCAGCACACAATAGGGTTTTTATGTTTAAAGTTAGGTGTGTGTTTGAGTATGTTACTGAATTGGAGACAGAGTGAAAACATCTCTCATTTAAGATGAAAATTCCTGCTTTAAATTTTCATCCTTGAACTCTGGCTCCAATTTGTGAATGCAGTGAGGATGTTCAGGTTTCTGCATGGAACCCAGCAGGAACATCAGCAGTTCTGCTTCACTGCTGAGTATCAATAGTGCTCAGAGATCAGAGCTCAGACTGAACAGTTAGGAGGGGCAGCCTTGTCAGTCAGCACCTGAGTACTTTGCTCTGTTCTTGACCAGCCCATGCAATTCTCATCGCCCTCAAGGTAAGATGAGTGGGTGGATCATGGAAGTGTACAAACAGCCTTCAGGATAATAACTCAACTCCTCTCCTTTTACCTTGAAGCAGTATATTTCCACACAGAATCAAGGTGCATAAGACAATACTAAATTTAAAGAGGTGTTCAGAACAGGAGGGGTTGTATTTAAAAAGAAGAGAGCAGCTTGCCTTTTATAAATAATGCAGTAGCTTGCAGTCATAAGACAAGTGCTGTATGTAAAGACAAATGATGCAGAATTCCTGTCCTCTCTGTGGGTTACTCTGTGAGTAAAAGCTCATGAAGCGACTGAGCAAATGGAGATGTAGCTACCACTGCTAAGCTCTAGTATAAGGGCTGCTGCTGGCTCACACCACAAGCTTTACCAAAGTGGTGTTAGACTGGGAGTGGGCTGCGGCAGAGGCTTTTCAGTCCTTGCACTGGTCAGTGGAAAGAGCTGGACTTCCAGGGGAGACGACACTTGGCAGGTGTGCCAGAGAACCTGCACTCCTGGAGGGGCCAGACAGGTAACCAGCCTCCCTGGAGAGGGACCTGTCTTCGAAGCATAATACACCCCTTCCTCAGAACTGGACTTTCAAACTTTCTGATCTTCAGCATGAAGAAAGTCAGCAAACAACAAAAACATATTAGACCTATACATTGGAGAGTTCTCATCTCTCTAACTTACGGAAATACTTGAAGGAAAAATATCACAGCTTGTCACAACTTTTGTGTTCTTCTTTCTGTTACAGCAGGTGACAAACATTTAAAAGCTAAAAGTGGGTAACTACTTCAATGTACTGTAACATGCTTTACAAAAAGATCACCTCAAATCTCATTCTGCCTGTTGCAGTTGTGCTGCATGTCTCACACTGGCCATTTGTCTTCAATGTCGTGTCCCTGATCTGTCTATTGACATGTTGACAGGTGGGACAGATGGAAAATATGAAGAAAAAAAATCTTACTGCAAATAACAACTCCATCCATTATGTTACTGCTAAAATATTTATAAGAGAAGTTTAATGTCCTTTTTTAATAATAACATTAAAGAATTCATGTGTAATTAAATGTGATATATAAATCATGCTGTTTGCTAGAGCTATTGACTGCACTGTTCTCATTCTGCCAAACTTAATATAAAATTAATTGTTAATTTTCAAGCCAGTATTTTTTTTACCAGTGCATATGCTGGTTGTTTAAGTCTGAGTCAGTGAGATATTAATACCACAACATAAATTTCTTCTTATATTGTCATAAAGATGTTCTACTCAAAATGTGACCCCTTTTAAACAAAATTGCCTGTATTTTTGAGTTCTATCATGGACAAAGTTGAATACTCAAATTTTTTTTAAATAGTCCTGCAGTCTATTTAAATTGTCTATTTTCTTTGCACTCATTTGTCTTAGGAAACAGTGGGCCCAAATCCTCAGCAGGCACAGCCAGAGCTCACACATCTGTAGAGCTTGCATCTGTGGTAGACGTAGCCCCTGTCTATATATTTCCTCCTTGAATAAACTGTTGTGTATCGAGAATACTAAACATAATCCAAGTTATTCTGGGGACTAGTACTCACATAAGGTTTATCTAGTATTAACAGTTATTTGACCTTCCTGGGCAGAGCAAGAAGAAAATACTCTTTTACGTACTCTTATGCAAACGTCTTAAATATTAAATGAACTGCATACAAAACTTTTCTTGTGTGAAGGACCAATAATACTTCGGACCTCACTTGAAATCTAGGTCACTTTGACCTTGCATAAACGAAATCTTGCATTTCACCAATTTTTCACATGCTTGTTCCGTCTTGAACAAAACCTCAGAATCAAATAAGCACCAACTTCAATGTAAAGGATGATTAACTTAAGGAGCTCTTGGCTTCTTCTTCAAGAAGGTTAACATGACCTTGAATGGCAGGAGCATATTATGGATTTGTATTGTTGAATCTTATGTGGAGTGTTGTTATAAAAGGTGCACTTGAAAACATTTTTTTAAAGTCTCAACAAGCAGACATTTCTCTTTCACTGCATTCGAAAGGTTATTTATCCACCTACAAACCGAAAATAATCAGTCAGTTGGCTCCCTTCTACTACAGTGATACCAAGCCAAATTCATGCACATATTTTCCGTTTGCTTCTGTAAGAGTTTCGTCGATGGCTGTGCTATAAATTCTACCTCTACCTTCTCTCTAATTGGCACCAACATCAAATGCTAAAGGATGTCCTTGGAAAATCAAGAGGCCAGGAAGCAAAAATACACAGCCAAACTAATTTCTTCATTGTACATATGGCTATCTATTAATTTCTGTGAGTTTATTCCACATCAGGGCTTTGTACTTCCCTTGTTAAAGTCAACAGTAAAAATCATGTTAACATGAATGGGGCAAAATTAGGCATAAAAGTGAAAGTGAAGTCAAATCTTGTCTGAAGAATTCCCACTTAGGACTTACAGCCTGACAGGGTGGTCACTGAAGCATGGCTAAAGGTCATTGTCTGATATGATCTTTTCATAATTGTTAGTGGAATGAAGGCATCATTATTCTGCTCTGCTTACTAGCATTGCTTATATAAAAAGTGGATTATTCACATCTCCTTTCCTTTTGAAAACAGGCATTATTTTTTTTAGGGAGAAATAAAGCACACCCAGTGTGAATCAAGCTGAAAAGAATCAGTTGAGATTTGTATGCTAGCCAAACAGTGCCACTTGTATTTTCCAGTTGTCATTCGTATAGAAGTTCTGTCTATTTTGAAGAACAGTGCTGTCAGTTTAGAAAAAAAGTCTCAGAAGTAAAATTCTATTGATAATGTAAGAGTAGAAGTGTTTCCAAATCATGGTAATACCCTTAATTATGTGTCAATTGCCATTCTAGTCATACGGTGTGTACTTGCAGCTCTTCACTGAAGAAAGACATTCTCATTGTTTTGCTGCTCTAGGAAAACATGCTTCTTGATAAAGCTGCATGTAAGTGCGATGTCCTTTCAGTTGAAAAGTGGAAAAGCAGTCAGATTTTTTAGTCTACATGTCTTTTTCTAAACTTCTGATAAGAACCTTCTTCACATTTTTCCTAACCTCATTTGTACACTGCTGAATTCCTCATTAAAGTGAAAATGAAAATACACTTTCTAAAGCTGACATTAAGAAAACAACCTCTTTGACCTGGATATATCAAAGTGTTTGACACTGTTAATAGTCTGTCAACATCGTTATGGATGTTGTTGTTGAATATATTTATGTTTTGTTAGTATTGATGAGCACTGGCTGTAGCTGCGAGCCCCACTATGCACTAAAAATCTATCTCAGCTAATGAAAGTCCTCTATTACAATCTGTTACAAAGCATAAAAATTTCTCCTAAGAAGCTAAATACTCACACTAAGTAGAAGAGACAAGAGGAAGAAAAGGAAAAAAATAAATAAGGGATTAAAAGGAAGAGAAGACTGATATTGCAGTAGAGATAGAAAGAACTTAAGCCTAAACAAAATTAATCCAATTGGTCTATAGGGAAGCAGGGAAGAGAAACAAAACCTTGGCAGTTTGTTTATTCACACTGGTGAAGTTTAAAGCTAGTGAATAGTTCCAATGAAATCAATAACACAATTCACATCCTCATTGTTATGCGTTTACAGAAGTCCATTGCAGGACTGATTAATCTTGCACCTTTTAGGAAGTGTTCTAGTGCTCTCAAGACAAATAATTCAAAAATAAAACAGATGGGTAGATAGACTAGAGGTAGAGAGCTAGATGCAGTTTTGTGTGTCTCATAATTTTGATGTAATCAAGCTGAATTTTCAAGTGAAATTTGTTCAAATGTTCACACATATATTCCACATAAAGAATACATTTACAGTTTCTACATAGTGGTTACTTCGTAGGAGAGTATTTGATTAAAATGTGCCTGTTGAGTGGGGGGGCTGCTAGAGTCACTGTCTGAAAGTTGTTCATTTATGTCTACTTGCAGATGTGATATATCAGGCCAGTTCTCAGGAGCAAAGTAACTGTTTTCAGAAGTAGATTGACTGTTTTCAACAAATTTGCTTGAAATGCTTAAGAAAATAAACATTTTGAATGTGACACACATTAGCATGAGTGCAATTTTGATTAGTTTTAGGACACAACGTTACCCATGTTAGCACACTTATGTCTGTACTGCGAGCCTAGTTTCTTCTCAGCCAAAAACAAGAACTGTTTGGAATTTGCGATTTGAAATTTAGCACCTGTAACAGTAAGTGTTGGAGGGAGCAGGTCTTGATTCCTTCCATGTAATAGGAATGCCTAACTTTTCTGTAACCAATATTCATTTCATTTGCCTGCAGTCAGTATAAAGATGAATCATTTATGAACATTCCTGCACTGAAGCACCACCTTCTAGCAGCTTTCAGATTTGAAACCAGAAGGGTTTGTTGTTTTTTTTTTTTAAATAATATGTGTTCTGATACAGTGCTGGACCCATAAAGACCTTCTGGATCCTCTAGGTGAGCAATTCACATAGTTATGCTGGTTAGCAGCTGCTTTTTTTCACAGCCAGTAACTGAGGCAGCAAAACTGTCTTAATCTTTTTCTTTGTCTGCCACCAAAGTGATGAAACAGGGCACTGTACATGCATGTGCACACATGCGGCTGCCTAGGGATGCTTCCCTTGGCTTTCATGCAATGAAATACTGAAGGTATAATTGGTTGTGGCACTGGGGCTTAAAAGATTTCTGGGAGCTCTCAGTTGAATGGAAAATAATATGTCTTATACAACTTCTCTCTTTTCTCAGAATTATCAGGTTTAGACCAGAGCTGCATAAGAATAAAATAAACATAATAGACTACCATTATAGCTATGACAGCTCTTTTATTCATAGGTAAAATGGTGACATTCACATCTGCTAAACAAGAAATTCATACACCTGATGTCCAGTAGTGGTACTTCTTCCGATCCTCCTGGAAGCTGACACTCCCTTCCCTTACTGCCCTATTGAAGGAAGCACCAAATAGCAAGAAATGTACAAGGTCCAGCAACTACTGCCCTAGCTGCTGCTGAGGAGAAGAGACAGCAGCTCCACAGAGGGAGAGTGAGCAAAAGGCAGCAGTGGATGTGGCTGGAAAGAGCCCAGGAAAGGTGGCACACAAGCACTAAGCTCCAGAGACTTGAGCTCTGGGTCCACTCCAGGGACACAAATGCAAATGTCACCACGGCCATATCATTGTCAGTCCAGTCCTGGTGATCTGGGGACAGTCACCAGCAATATTTATTTCTCTAGGGGGGACACAGAGCCCCCTCTATGAACATCATATGATTTATTCTAGCTCTAACATGCTGCCTCCACCTGCTTTAACACCCTTGCTTTTGGTTATTGAGGAAGCTGTAATCCAGACTTGCATAGCTGAGCACAGAACAACTTCTTCAGAAGCACATTGGCTTGTTTAAAAGAAACAGAAGAAGAAACAAAGAAATAGTGCATGAATGAATGGTACAATGGGCCACTGATACTGCCCTACTGAAACAAAGGGCTCTTTGCAAGAATTCACTCCTTTAGCATGTGATAGACCTTATGCCCTGGGATCACAGTGGCTCACAGACTGAAACAAAAGAGAAAGCAAGAAATCTCCGTGTTTCTTTTCCCCATGGTATAAACAACAGTTTATTATACCTTTAACTGTGGAGGGAGACACTGCCCCTTAGCAAACAAATCCATATTAAGTGCACTTGCTGGAATTATTTACGGTATCATTTGTTCCAGAAAATGACACTAATAATATATTGCTGAATTCAGAAGATTGAATTTGACATGGATAAAGGCCTTCTGAGGAGTAAAATACTCCTTAATCAGCTTGCCTTATTAAGGAATTCTCTGTTTTGCTGTCCCAAAAGAGAAGGAAAATACCATTGTTCTCCCACAATACCCTTTTGCAGCTCACAGACAAGCTACTTTTGGCACCCCGGCTTTAACCATAGACAACTCCACAGCAAGCAAGAACAGTTCTCTTGTACCTTAGCAGTATATTTCTGAGATAAGAAAAGGCTCCACTTCACTGTCCAGAGACCAGCTTGTCTGCAGAAATAAGGGTTCATATGCACATCTTTCACCACTGCAGACAGCTGTATAGTTTTTGTTCTCATATCAAATTAATATTACTTGTTAACCAATGAAAATGGAGATTATCACATCAAAAATTAGGCAAAAATGTGTTTTTTCAGAGTATCCTAAGAATTCATTTCTTTTGGTTGCTGCTTCTTCCAGTTTCCAGATGTGCCTGTATAACTTCACTTTAATGTAATGTGTCAGGAGTTTATTCAGGAAATAGAGATGTCCTGCTGGCCAAATCTGTTTTTGTGATGGTAACCCTGCAGGTTGTATGCTACTAGCACAGTTTTTAGGCCAAGAAGTTCCCGTATTAAACGGGGAAGGTTAAAAGTCAGTCCTGCCTTGCAGCTGCTTTTAGTGAGCTTTGGCAAAAGTTCACCAGTCTGTCCATAAATGTACGGTGTCATTGCTATATAGGAACGTTAATCAATGTTATCTGCCTAGAACTGTCTTGCATTGTGATTTTGATGGAAACTGCAGACAGGATCACATGTTCCCATTATTTCTTATATTTTCAGTACAGCAGCTGTAAACATTAGTTAGCTTTAGGTTTATTTCAAGAGTTAATTTAAACAGTAAGCATTCTTTCAGGAGAGGGTGAGAAAATGACCCTCATAATAGTTTCTCTCCAAAAACTCTTTTTAAAAATAGTGCAAGGTGATACCAATTATCTCTCTCTATCTTGGAAGGTTTGGATTTTTTGTTGTTTAAATGATGTCCAGCCACAGTAAGGGTTCCATGAAATGTACAATTAAAAGGAGATAAAATATCTCCCACTGTATGGGTTTTCTTGTGTGTGGTAGTTATACAGAAAAACCTTTGCTTTCCCACGGAAAAATGCAGATATCAGAAAACAAACATTAGATTTTTTTACAATGAAAGAAAGTCAGTGGTGATTTTCAGGACTATGCTCTTAACATATGAGAAATATTCTTACTATCTACTGTCTAACTTAAATGCTTTGGATGTACTTCAGGAAAACTCCAGTTACCTGAATTGATATAAAGGAAGCCAGAGGTCTTGATAGCCTGAGCAGCACCTTACTTTGATATTGAAAGCAGCCATGTGAAGGCACCTACCCAGCTCTCAGTTTCTTGTAAGTGAGAGGAAGAGGAAAAGTTTCATCAGGAGATATCTTATAATCACTTCATGTTTCTAAGAAAGTTGTAGTTGGATGTCAGGTTCAGCAGGTGGCAATGATATATGCTGAGTATGAACAGAAACTGTTTTCAGAATACAGGTAGCTGAGATCCTGTGTCCATTGCGAAACATCATTGCTGAGACACAGGAATGACAAAGGACATACAAATATGTAGGTGGAGAAATTAGACAATCTGCTTGTCTTTCAAGCAGAGACATACTTTTGTGCCATGATCTGAACTCCCAGGTTCCACAGAAGCCATTTTTCTCCTTTTATGGTCTCAGGTGATCAAATACAATGTTGTTACGAAGCCTAGTGCATATCAAAGCACTTGTGTGCTTGACACATATATAGAACTTACATGTTCCTTTTCAACCATTAAAAAACCCCAACACTTTCAACACCTCTTCTATTATTATTATTGTTGTTGTTGTTGTTGTTGTTGTTATTGATTTAATCTTGGCATCTCACAAATCAGTTCTTCAGTAGCCTCAGTCATGTACAAACTGATAGTCCCTGACACTAATGACTTATATTCTAATTGGATCATTCCTGTCTGCTGCTGTGTGAAAAAATGATATTTATGCTCCAAAATCACTTTTAGCTCACCAGTAGCATCCTATTAAGGACACTCCAAAATTTTTCTCAGATAATGCTGAATCAACTAATCCTCTTCAACAGCCATTTTTGCAGCATACAACTTGTATGATGCAAGTAGCTTACCCTTCTTCCTTCAGTGTTTGAAAGAAAGTCGCACAGTTTAGGCCAACCCCTGCCTCCTTTACACAAGGTGGAAGCAAACAAACAGTCATTCAACACCAAAGTGAGTGCAGAGAAATCCAAGCAAGGAGAGGTTAAGTGATGGGAGACCTAACTGCAGCTGGTGCTCGCCGAAACATTTGCTTGAAGAGGGAAAAAGAGTGGGTTAGGTGAAATAATGATGCAGAAGAGGTTCAGCTTGTACCTTAATCCAGTGAATATAGTATTTCACCTTTATGAATGCAGAAAGGAGAGGTTATTTTATTCTGGAGACCTTTTATAAAAAAAACTTATGCCCTTGAAAATAAAGTGGAACTTGCATCTGTGTCCTTTGATATCGACCTCTTTCCTTTGTGGATGACGGCAAGCCCTACCTGTTTTGTGTTCTGTAACAGAACTCAATTACATGTAAGGAAAATAGGTCTGTTTTCAAAATTAAATGTATTGCCTGGAATAAGAAGCTTTCTGCTCTTTGAGTAGAGGAAGATAATAGACTCTTCTAATGTTCTGTCCCTTGTTGAGGCTACAGTTTAGTACTGCTGTCTGCTTGGGGCTGAACAAAAGGTTAAGTCTCCCTCGGTGTCTCACTGTTCTTGTGTTGAGTCCAAGAATAGGTGCTGCTTTTGGATGAGAAGGTTGCACATGAGGTGTTGCCATAGAATGGATCTTAAGCCTAAACTCTCGAACAGAGGATCTGCTGGCCTGTTTTGCCTCCTGATAATCTTTTTTGTTATCTTCTTATAAGGTCCCGACACAAGAGTTTATTTTTGAAAGGTTTTTCTGACTGCATTGTCATACCATTTGTTCCTAATCCATCATACTATTTATTCCTAATTAGCTTAATCAGCCTCACCATGAATCAGGAATTACTGTTACATCAATTTATGTGGTCCTAACTGTAAAGACAGGACTGCACTTACGTATTTGTCCCCACGATATATATAATTCTGTATTAAGTATCTCAGAGAAATATATTAATCGTAACTGATTGAAACGGTGACTCAGCTACCTGGTTCTGCCAATGCAACTCTGATACATGTTTAAATGAAAAAAAAAAAAAGGATAGCTTCTCTTAGCAGTCTTTCTGTTAGCCATGCAGTCACGATGCTAATTTAAAGCTGGTTAAAACCTTATTGCTTCAACAGAAGATGAACTTTGCCGACCAAAAAAAGGATGCTTTTACCTGTAGGGCTGGACTGCTTTAAAAAAAGAAGTAAATAGAATGATGGATCTAGTGCAAACATTTGTTATATCCTCAGATGATGCCTTGACTTTTCCTATACCAAAAGTTTCCTAACCAGTGTTTAGCAAATTAAATATTTAATCTTTCAATTGTGGAAGAACACGGGCATAGGAAGTACAACTCGTTCCACTCCCTCTTGCTGAAAGCTATCTGCAGCTGTATTCAACAATAACCCTGTATTCAACAATAACGAAGCTCTTGTTTTCAAATAAAGAGGTTAATTGGCTTTGTGCAAAATATGCATATATAGCATGTATGACTAATATTGGTTTTCTGAAGGCTCACTGCAAAGGAATCTAAAATTGTCTTTTATTACCTTTTTTACAATAATCTGTCCTTGACCAATAATTATACCTAGAGAGCCCATGTTAGCATGTCATTACAACTGCTTAACAAGTCATTTGCACCTTTTATGTTTCTGTTGTTATGCTACAAATATGCTGTCAGTTGTAAGCCTTTGTGTTGCTTCTTTCTTTTCTGTTTTTTGTCATTGATGTAATGGCAGAACTGATAACCTTCCATTTGCTTAGACTGTAAACCCAAGTGGCTATGAACAACATTCTAATCCCCACTGATATCTACAGTTTTGGCATCAGTTTAAGAAACTGTGTGTGGGGTCATAATTTATCTATGTAACGTCTAAATAAAGACACATTATATATCTGCCTGACAACTGAGAAACATGCACTTGCAACTTCTATTTAATATTTCATGGTGATACATATGTGATATAATCCTTTCGGAAAAGATTTTAACAGTTTTGACACTGAGATGGTGGTCTCTGCCTATATGTGTTATCTTTCTACCACAGCTCCGGAGGCACATAAAAGCCTGGTTTGACAGCGAGTTGGCTGGCACTGTTCTGTATTTGTCTGAAAAGACACCCTAGAATTTTTCCATAACCAAAACCCAACTATGTTTACAAAAATACATATCTCTCATGAAAATTTCATCAGTGATCATGGATCTTGCTGATTTTAAATACTCCTGTTGTATTCACATTTCTTAGATCTGTTCCCAGTGTTGGTAACTCAAAGTTTTTGAGAAGTCCTCATGCAAAAGAAATTTTCTGTCTCTTTTTCCTCTATTTTTATTCCTAATTTTCTTCTTAATTGTGATGGGTTTTAGGTTTACCTAATTAAAATGCTGTTATGTCTCATCCAACTACTTTGCTAGATCTGTGTCTTGGAGGAATATTTAGTGAGTGACTTAGTGATGCTTTTTTTTATTTTATTGTTTTTAATTCATTTAAAATAATGTTAGTTTGCTGATGGTAAGTAATGTGTATTTTCTCAAGTTTGTCTCCAGTGCCACATGATGAATAGTAATGAAGTGTCAATTTTATTTTCTCTGTACATAACAATATTACTGGAAAAATCTCAAAAAAGTAAAAACTTGGTTAGACAGTTGAAGAATGAGCAATGCTTGAGTCCTCCAAGCATTAGATTTCACAGAATCACAGAATCACAAAGAATGTTAGGGATTGGAAGGGACCCTGAAAGATCATCTAGTCCAATCCCCCTGCCGGAGCAGGAACACCTAGATCAGATCGCACAGGAACGCATCCAGGCGGGTTTTGAATGTCTCCAGAGAAGGAGACTCCACAACCTCTCTGGGCAGCCTGTTCCAGTGCTCTGTCACCCTCACTG